>JANHFX010026411.1:117708-138342 GCA_027560015.1 Chloroceryle amazona
AGCTAACCCAACAGATACCATGACCTGATTCTGTGAGACTGGATGACAAAAGAAACATGCTTTTGTGATATATTTCAAAATAATTTGCTGCAAATGCACACTTGCCTTGATTTGTTTTTATTCAGCAACTGCAGAATACTTGGTCTAATTTCTCCCTGGATCTAATAATTCTGTAAGTATAACTCCTATTGAGATAGTTATTTGTCTATTTGTAAAGCTAAATGGTTTCATCACAACCATAATTGCTTTGCCAGTTGCCTGTTAGTAGTATGGGAAACAAAAAGAGAAAATGGAAATTTTGAGTACTAATGTGTGTCTTGAGTTCTTACTGTACTGTCTTTGTTCTCATCAAACTAATACAAATTAATCTGGCAAAAAATTAATGGTGAATCTGCAACTGAGAGGTGTTGAGGGATCTGATGATAATAGTACTGTCTGTATTATTATCATCAGTAATTGAAAAGAATTCAGGAATACTACAGTTGCTGCTGCAAGTGGTTTGAAAGTATGAGTCTTGTGCACTGGACTCCAGTTTAAGCAATCAAGTTTTTTATCATTTCAGTATGAAATTCCAGGCTTTGTTACTGCTTGTTAGAACAATACCCTGCAGAACTGGAAACCAGTAGTGGTAGAGAAGTGACTGCGCAGTGGCACTTGTTTAGTCCCCATGTCCAAAGGGAAAACTTTGGTGATTGAAGTAAGATCAGGAATAAAAGAAACACTGTTCAAAACCCAAAATAACTACAGCTTCATCAGCCCTGGATTCCTGGGCCTATCATGGTGATCGATACAAACAAGAGAAGTGCTGGGATAACAATATTTCTCTGCCTTCTTTGATACCTGTTTGTTTTGTTGGTTTTTTTTTCTTGTGCTTGAAATACAGTATTCAGTGTCTTTTTCCCCTGGTACCACCTCTTCTCTTGGTCTGTGCTGGGATGTGGTTGCCACAGGAAATCTTGATAGCGGACGCTGGAGCAAAATGAACTCTGTTGCCTTAAATGGTGTTAGTGCATTTTTCTGAGGGAGAAAAGCAGAGTTTCTTTTCCTTTTTATATTTGAGTTAGTGTTTGTTCCTGTGGCCCACAGAGGATTCTGCAGCTTTGGAATCATGGGAAGATATGTGGTCCTTTTAATTACAGGAGTGTCATTTGTATTGGTAAGAGTTAGAGGGCTGCCAGCATTTCCATTACAAACCCCTGTTCAGTGGTTTATGCTTCAGTCATAAAAATGTGGTGCTGCCCTTCTGAGTCTTAAGTCAGGCAATGGTTTGTTCCCCTTCCTTCCCCCAAAAAATGTGGGGGGAAAAAAAAAAGTGGCTGGTTTTAAAATATTGAGGCAATAAATATGTGACTAGATGTTGACTATATAGGACTTTGCATTCCTATGGTTTAGCAAGAACTTCATTTAAATTGTTGTATATGTGTCTTTCACTCTATAATACTTTAACAAGTACTTTTGGATTTTTTGAAACTAATCCATTTTTTTCATGTTTATGTGCCTTAAGTTAAATGGGTTAGATTGAAACAGATCTGTAAAAAGCAATTTGATGTATTTTGGATTTAAAGACCAACACTTGAAATGGTTCCTAAACAAGAGTTAAATGAAAGATTTTCAAAGTTTTTACAGTTACTGAATTACATAGTGTCATAGTTACAGAGTTAGTCAGAGTACCCAAAAATTTCTGCAAAAAATACAAGTTACCTTACACAGGTGCTAAAATGTGGTGGCTGCAGTTACACATGGAGTATGAAGCACTAAGAACATGGTTTTCAGAATGATTGGCTTGCCTGTGGCAATAATTCTTGATTTCAAAGCTTGAGAATGTCCTGGCAGAAGATGCACATATGACATCTTTACTTAACTAATGAATAAATGAACTAAAACTGCAGTAAATTTTTCATAACTGCAAGTCTTTAAATCAAATCTGGTTTTCTCCTGAAAAGGCAGACTAGCACTAGCTCTTTTGGTGCAGAAATCCATGAAAAACCACCATGGCCTGTGTTGCGTGGGTGATGGCTGTAGGACTCTGTTGCTTCATCAGGCTTTGAACTCTGGTATATGAAAAGAATAGATCCAAAGATTTCTCTTCCTTCTGATCAGGCAGAGCAGAAACTGAGATTCTGTTAAACAGCAGACAACTTGGGTTTGTTTGCTTAGATGTACTTTGTATGATTTAAAAAAAAAAAATGTCAGAACAAACCTCATGTTACATGCATATTAGGAAACTCAGAGATTTTCCATTTAAAAAAAAGAGAAAAGATTCCTGATTGTACTGGGAATTTGACAGTAAGTAATACAGACTGTGTACCATGCAGGAGATTCCAACTTTTTCTGGTGCAGATTTGCCTTTCAGTTCTTGTGGTTTTAAAGCAAGCGTCCTTAAATCATATTGAAAATAAAAATTTTAATTAGCTTTATATCCCGACAAACAGGTTTGGATGTTACCAGAAGTGACCTTCCTATTACTTATCTCTTGTTTTAGAGTTTATGATTCCATGATATTTTCCATGTCAATACCTGTTTGTGTGTTTCTGTGCAGTGTTGGGCAAAGCATGGGGAGATGTGTGAACTCCATTTAACCTCTTGACAAGCCTTTGTAAAGATTTCAAGTTTCTTTGGAAAATTTATTTGGAAGATAATGTGGAAAGATAGTAAAAATTTCCAAATTTACTTGGAAAATAAATTTCTCATAAAATCTCTAAGAATTCTTAACTTATTTTCTAAAGTATCAACTTTGCCTTTGATTGTATTTACTGTCTTAAGGTTTGGTACTAAGTAAAGGTTTCAAATTCCATAGCACACACTATCCTGCTGCTGCCCAATTTAATTACATGTTGAGGGTGTTCAGGTTTTTATTTCTAGTTATAATCCTGTGTGTTAATTGTTTGTATTTACGCTCAGTTGATAGAGGTTCAATATACGTACATTTTAGGTGGGAAAATAAAAGAACCAGCTGTACCTGTGACTGGGAGACCTAAAACTTCTTCAATTGAATGATGGAAGTAAAACTGGTTATTCACAGAGATTTTTGAGACAGAACCATTATTATTTGATTAAAGAAAGCATATTCATATGCCTCTGTGTATTTGACTTCCTAATCAACGGCTGAATTATTACTTGCATTCTATGCAGAAGCTGGAGCCTTCCCTAGATAACTTGGATATTCTGTAAAAGAAGAAAGGATATGCCTTTAAAGAAAGGGTTTTTTTGTGAATTAGACATCATTGCTTTCATGAGTGGTGACAAAAAGAATGTACAGCCTTGCTAAATAATGGAAATCAAGGGGAAAAGCAAAAAGGTGATTAATTTGGCATCATTAAGTGTTGTAACCTTGGAGAGTGTGAGTTCATGGGTTCGAAAACACGGTAGCAAAACATAAAATAGGACATAGCAGAAATTCAGTTTAAAAAGTGAAGTTAAAAGACAGATACACAAGAAAGTTAAGACAGAAGTACATCAATTGTACGTCTTTGGAATACCCTAGCATTCAGAAAACATACACAGTAAGTCATCAGAACACATGGTCTTACCTAGATGAATAACAGTTCAAATAACCCCATGGCAAGAACATCTTGGGCTGCATTATGGTCATGCTTAAGTAATTTTCATTAAAACTTTTCATAATTTTCAAAAGCATAGTCATTTAACTCCTGATTGCTATCTCTAATCTGTCTTTCTTGTTTCCCCCTTAGCTAACAATGCCAACATTTCCTGTTGTTGTGAAGATTGGACATGCTCATTCAGGCATGGGAAAGGTGCAGATGCTACTTACTGCATGTTAGGACCCTGGGTGTTTGTCTAACATAACATGCATGTTCTTCTGTTTCCGGGATATTTTAACTTTTCACTGTCCAAATTCTGTCTCAGAGCCCTACCCTTGCAAATCTCTTCTTGTATACTAGACAAGAAAGCATCTCTCTTCAGGAAAATATTAAAATGCATAATATATTTTCACACTGATGCCTTTTCAGTTTGCACATTGTTCTATACAGGATGTTCTTTGAAAGGTTCTGAGATGCTTTCTCGAAGCAGGGCCTTAACTATTAATTTAGTTGACTGCAGGGAAACTAAGAGTCAATGTCAGTTTGCACAATCCCAACTTTTTGGATATGGGGATATAGGAAGGTTTTGCCTTGGTTCTTAATTAGTTTCACCTTAATAATGAACTTTTATTCATTCCCTATCTTAAAGTACTCTCTGTGATTGTTTCATACCGCTATATAACTGCTGCTTTCTTTCTCCAAAGTAATTGCATTTCAGTGGTGAGTACAGTTGTTTTGATATCACTTATCTCACAATGATGGTTCCATGGGATATGATTTAAATCCCACTTTCATTGATACCAGTGAAAATTTCTAGTCATTACAGATTAACCACTTTCTCTCACTGAAAACACTTCAGAGTTTTAGATTTTTAAATAAATCATCAGTGAATAGTTACATTTATCATCTTGAATCTCCATGAACATAGTATTTGCCACTAGCAATAGAAATAGAAAAGTTTTAGTTGTATGTTATGTTCTTTTTTAAAAATTTATTTCATGCTTAGTAAGTCAGTGAAAATCCAGCAGCCAATTTAATTGAGAGCAGAATTAACCACTAATTACTTAAACTACAGTTTCTGTGGATTGCATTTGTGAAGTATTAGAATGTTTATACTGTACTTTCAATATTCACCACCTCTCATTTATAGAAAAGGGAAATAATGCACAGAAATGCTCAGCATATGAGATGTGTAGAAATAAATCTAGATGGTTTTAGCTATAAAATATTTTAAATCAGTAAAGATTAAATGACATTTTTTTGCAGTGAAATGCTTACTGTGAGAGTCCAAATAAGGGTTCCCCTCATACCAGTCCTCCCTAAAGGCATTTCTAGGAGTAGTGCTTCCATTGGTTGTAATTAGGCTCACATATGATAAGTTTTCAGAAACTAAGTTGTAACCAGGCATTGTGTCTGGTTTTGTGGCTCTCAAATGGCAAATTACTCTGTATTGTTCACCATTTGAGAGTTAAGAGCAAATACTTGGGCCTTCTGACTGCTTTTAGCTTCATCAGACTCCATTTACTATGCAAGTCCCTTCTCCCCACTGTGGCACTCAGGCCCACAGGTTCCCTTTTAAGTACCAGGTGGCAGTGGAAGCAAAAAGGACACAGGGCTTGCAAAGAGTTGCAAACTCTCCTAGTATTAGATAACATGAGAAATAGTAATCCCTGACTCCTTTCCTCACCATTCTGAAAGGTTTCTTGGTTCAGTGTGTTGGAGTTCCAGTTTCCCCTTTCCATTTTCTGCTGGCCCTAAGACTTCTTTTCTGAGTCACTTTTTCTCTCCTCTTCAGCCAGCTTCCTTTAAGTCAGCCATAGAGATGCACCCTCCCTGTACAAAAGTAATGCCTCTGTCCTCTAAAGTCTCCTTCCACCTCTCCCCCGCAACCAATATTCCCCAGTTCTCCACCTCCTTCTTATTTCAAGATGTTGAAGTTGGGGTTACTACCATTTACCATCTTAGCACAGTGCTCCACAACTAGGAAATCCTGTTGCTAGAAAGGCTTACTCTTTGCAGAGAAGTGGGGAAAGTGAGAAAAACAGGTTCTGCTGACTTGAGCCAGCCGTCTGTGCCCCATGGGAATGCACCCTCATGATGATACCATGACACTTCATCTCCTCCCTCCTGGGAGATACACAGTGTGATAGTGCATGGTGGGCTCCATACACATTCAGTTATGTGAGCATTTTCAGAACCGGCAAGAATTCCATATGAATTAACATTGTGTATTATCACACCTTGAAAAATTCTAAAGATCTAAAATTATCACCACTTAAAATGAAAAAAAAAAAAAGAAAAAAGAAAAAGAAAAGCAAAATAACATTCCACTGTCTGCAAATTGCTTTCTTCAGGTGAACAGGTAATATTTTGCCTAGAAAAATAGATACAGGAATGTTATAGAAAAAAAAATATATAAATAGATGCAGGAATGTTATAGAATCTAGAAAGCTGTTAAAATATCTGATACTTTTTTCTAAACTGATGCTGTCAAAAAACATACTTCTCATGAATGCCATTTGCAACCGAATTCTACATTTTATTCCTAATTACTCTTTTTTCTTTTGTATATGCTGTTTACTTGTGGTATGATGACTACAGATCAAGGTAGACAACCACTACGATTTTCAGGACATAGCCAGCGTGGTAGCACTTACTCAGACCTACGCCACTACCGAACCCTTCATAGACTCCAAATATGACATCAGGATCCAAAAGATAGGCAGTAACTACAAAGCATACATGTGAGCCAAAACCTTATATTCTTTCCTCCTTTTGTTTCAAAATTGATAAGCACCAGTAAGATTAAGACTGTTGGATGAGTCTCTGAGCTGATGTGGTGACTTCATGCCTCCATTGTCATACTCTCTAGAAAGACAGTATTATAGACTTTCTGGACTTATCAAGACTTTTTTTTAATAGATTGTGGCTGGGAGGAGGAGAATAAGACAACAGGTGATCCTGTCAGAGTGGTTCCCCTGCTAACCTTTGGTTATTTTTTCATTTAAAGAAAGGAGCAGTTGGAAGAGGATTTGTTCTTAATAGAGGACTTCTTAAATCAGATTCCCTTGTGTCTTTTCACCAGCTTAAGGTCAAATTTTCTTCTCCCTCTAAGGATAGTTATATGGTATTCAGTCACACAAACCTGAATCATGTCACTTTAACAGAACAAAGTACTCTTCTTTTACCTTCACACACGTAAGAAAAATTCTGTCTTGCAGTGGCCTTCTTGTATATGGATGACAACCTCCTCTAATTTTAGAATCCAGGTGTTTGTTTAAAGATCGTGACTATACAAGAGGCTAAAAGGGTGTTTCAGTTTCACAGACAACATTAAGCTAGAGCAACAAAACAGGTAATGAAGCAATGTAATCTGACATACATTTAATTAATGTTTTTAAGACAAATCATTTCATGTCTTTGTTCACTCATGCTTACAATTCTGAGGCAGGAAAAATAAAACAAAAACTCAGTAAAAACACACACGTGTGTTTACGTATGCTCACCTATGTACACATGCAACGATATTTCTCTAGGACCTCCTGTAACACTGGAGGGATAGGAAATTTTTCTGTGTTGGTGTTTGTAAGCTACACTCAAGGTCTTTATCAGTAAAAACAATTGAACTTCAAGCACACCATAAATACTACGAGAAGCAAAAGTTGAACCTGGCTTAAAGAAAATGCATAAGATGTTTTATAATATTGAAGACATGGTTGGCATTAAGTGTCAATAATTTCAGAACAGGGAGCAATATGAGAAAATGGAACCCTTTTCCCAGGGTGGATGGATCGACAGCATCTATCTCCTTAGGTTGATACTGAAAGGCCACATTACTCTTCCCCTAAGACTTTGCTGTCACGAGATGGAAACTGAGTAACTGCTGGCCTCTCCTGATATATGGCTTAAAGAGTTGTTTAAGAAATAACATCAAAGATCAGGCCTTTCAAGAACAACTCCATAGTCCATCTGCCTCTCACTGTATATCTGAGGGGCTTCAAGAAAGCAGCACACAGAACTGGGTCAGTTCCTATAGGTGAGATCCATCCAGCAGCAGGGACACTCAATCCTTCTGCTTTATTTTGAACCCAGAACTATCTAAAATTTGCTAAAATGATGTGTTGGGAGTTTGAGTTGTACACAGTGACCAAGGCAGAAAGTCATAGCTTGTGAGGATTGAGAGGTTTCTGGAATCCTTTGTTGATGACTTTCAATGTTCTTAGTGATGCAGAACAGAAACTCTGTACTTTAAACTCCCTACAGAATTTCACATGTGTTGGGCCAACCCCAGCTCTCCCTGTAAGGCAACAAGAATCATAAAGGCTTCTGAATAATACAGCCCCTGGCTTCTCCAGGAAAGTTCTGTTGTTTGTCTTACATTAGTGTTCCAGGCTGATGGCTTTTCCTGGCTTAGGTCTGTATCTGGAGACATCCATCCTACTTTTTTTAATAGCGCCATACTACTACACCCCAAGGTCTCCTATCTGTCCAAACCGTATCTTGTCTAGTCCTACCGCTTTGCCATACCACTTCTACCTTACTGTTTCTTAGTCCTTACCCCTTATGCCTAATCATTGTTCTTGCCCCAGGTTCTCCCTCGCCCCTTTTATTCTGCCTAGTGCCATTCAACAGCCTTGTGCTGCCTCTACCTCTGGTCACCAGTCAGCTTTCTTTCTACATCGCAGACCTTTTCATACAACTCCTTCTGTCTCTGCAGGGCTAGGATAGTACTTTTCTCTCTTGGTGCTTTCACAGGCAGGTTTCTTGTGTTGTGGTACCCATCTCTCTTCCTCTGTTGTTTTTGTCTCTTGTCTTACAGCTCCCAAGTGTCATTGTCTTAGGAATAAGCCCAACCCTTAATGGTTAGGGCACACTACCAGATACTAGCAGTCAGATGCAATATTTGTAACTTGATGGCTCATTCCCTATGGTGAAATTGAACCACTAGGCTTCATAGGAGAGAGCCCTAGATTTGTTTCTTTGACTTGAAATGTAAATGCTGTTCAGTGTCTAGAATAATTTTGGAAGACTCAGCCATGATAAATTTATCACATTCAAACATAAATGTTTCTTCTTCACTGAACAAGCAATTGGCCTGAGGGACAGCAAAAATAAGTTAAAATGACAGCCTGTTCCTCCTACCTTTAATTTATTTTTAAGTTTCTGCCTTGAAACTATGGGTTCATCCAAATGCTAAAAGCCTAGCAACCATTTTTTCTAGATTCCTTCATACAGTTAAATCACACAAAAAATGAAATACCTATCCATTGTTGCAGAGAATCACAAAAAGGAAAAGTTTTACCCAATGTCTAGGAATTCTTCATATGCATATGTATACATTATGTCAGTAGAATATTGTTTTACAGCTGGTTCTCATTTTGTTCTGTGACAGAGGAACAGAGTACTTGGCTACCACAAAAAATACCAGCTGAACGTTTGTTTTTTTAGTTTAAGGACAGTTATTAAGACCTTCAGTTTTATAATTCTGTGGGAAATTTTGGTATAAGTGGATCCGTGACTCACAAAACAGTGGTGCTTATCATCTGTCAGTAGAGATTACAGCCAGAATGAAACACTGGATCCCTCCAAATACCACAGCTTTGTGACACATGCTTAACTACACTTGGTACTGTTACAGGATTGATCTGACTTCAAGGAAATAAGAGTTAAAAGAGTCACACACAGTGAAGAAAAACAGAAAGACATTGAGCTCTCCTTTCCACAAGCATGATTCTGAATCCATAATTTAAAGTACATTGATCAAAAGGTCAATAAAAATAGAGCACATCAACCAAAGAAAGACAGTGCTATAGAATCCAACTACTGAGCAGGCTACCTACACACAAATTGTAGGTAGACATTTACACCTATTTTTCTGATGACAAGTCCCTGTCCCAGCAATTTGGATTTCGTACTTTAAATGGTACTAAATAAAGCAGAAAGGTGTTGGAAAAGGGAAAGCTCAAGTTACTCTGAATTGTTTATACTAATCATAATTCATTTTGTCCCAATTTTAAATTAGTTCATCCTTCTTTGCAAAGACCAAGTCAAATGAAAACATGTTAAGCCTACATGTAAAGCACTCAAGTGTTAGGCATTTTTTTCTATGTTATTTAGTATTTAGTAAAAGAGAAGGAAATAATGTGAAAGACCCTTTGTAATTATCAGAACAGAAGTGAAGGTGAGACCCCTACATATTTCAGTAGAGGAGATCTTACATGAATTACAGAAATAATTTCTAAGGTTTAAAGCACCAAATGGTCTGCTCAGGTATTTTTGTATCATTTAACCATGGTCTAATGGAACCACTGTTGTTTGGGAGCTCTTCTCTGTCCCAGTCATAGCATTGATGGCTCCAGTCCACAAGCTATTGAGATTGCACCAGTTAGGTCTGTGTTCATGGTAGTCCTCACAGTCATCATCTGGACATCCATCACAATCCTCATCCTTCCAGCCAAGCATGCAGTCAAGACCTTCTTCAGATTCAGCGAGGGACCTTCCACACTGCGGAGTGAAAGCATGGCTTAAAGCAAACCATCCTTTCTTGTCTAGTCAGTAATGCTGAGACTGCATCAGCACAGCTGAAGATCTGGAGCTAAATACTTGCTAAAAGTCTTCAGGATTTTTTTTTTTTCCTGATTTTGTCACATTTTGCTACCTAAAAGACACCTGAAATATTCCATGCCAATGAATAGCTTTGAGAAGCCTACAATAGACTTGGATTGTGATTTGTAAGAAGAATTATATCTCTGATGCAGAATTAGGTTTGTAGAGTGGTAATGAACTTAACATTTTTAATTTGTACATAGACACACATATATATATATAAATATCACTTTCAAAACGAAAACAAAAATCATAAAATAGCCTTATTACTGGGCAAAGTTACCTTACACCTAGCGCTCAGCATGCACATTCCCCTTTCCCTAGCTTCTCCCACTTCAACAAAGAACATGGCTTCTTAGAAGAACTTTATGCTTTAAAATTCAGCTAACTTCAGGAGACTCCCATAGAAAAGTCAACATTCCCTCCCAATTGCTACTGACCCTTGTAATCAGGTTAATAGAAAAATGGAGAGAAAAGCATAGCAGCTGCCTAATATACTTTTAATACATTGCAGATGTTCCTATTATTTTACTAACTGGAAACACTTCATAATTTGTATCCTTAGCCTATTCCCAGTACAGCATTTAGGTTTCAGAAAACAGTAATTTTCTCAGCCCTGGTAGCAGTCCTAAGGTCTGAGGAGAAAAAAACTTAATAATGATTTTTTTGTTGTTTCTTAAGAGATTAAGTATAAAAGATGGTATACTGTGTTTAGATTGTATTAGTAAACTAGCAAAGAGTGAAACCTGGAGGAGAAACCAAAACTCAGGTCTAAAAGAGATCTGAGATCACTTCAGAAATGTTAAAAATCGAGATATCTTGATTTTCAAGTATTGGGACCTGACCCTGCAGTGATATGGATTTGAAATAAGAAGCTGAAGCTTCAGTTCCTTGCCATTTGCAGTAATACTATGTTATGGGCTATTCAATCCATTTACAGCTCATTGTAACCCTTTCACTTAATACAGTAGTTTTCATTTAAAAAAAAATTTGAAATTAATAAATGGGGAACAGAAATTTTGCAGGACTGTCATACATTGTAATGCGCCTACAGTGAAGTAAATATTAGCGACAATGGCAGTGCTTCTTAGAATTCTTTTAAATGTTCTGTTATAAGCTGCTAGATAGGAAGAGGGTGTAAATACTGTTATTCATGTGAAAAATAGAGTAGTTTAAGAGATAGTGCAAATCTAAAACCACTAGCTGTCTTTATAATATTTTCCCCCTTTCAGGAGAACTTCCATATCCGGAAACTGGAAGACAAATACGGGCTCTGCAATGTTGGAACAAATTGCTATGTCAGATAAGTAAGTCAAGTCTCATGTAAAAGGTAATTAAAAAAAATGGATGTTTATTTTTAATATTTTTTTTTAATCTCATCGTTGATACACAATTCACAGTAAATGCACATCTCCAGTTCAATTTTGGAAAAATAAAATCTTTTAATTAGTTGAAAGAACATGAGCCAAGAGTTTCATGTAACTTGTCTCAGAGTTAACTACCCAAGTCAAGTACCAGACTTAGGTGCTTAGATGCACCCTTGGGTTCCTACATCCATATCTGCACCTAGAAAACTACTGTAATTCCCTTCAGAAAATTCCGTTTTCCAGATTCAATCTGACAGTTATTTCCTCTGGTTCATTTGTCCTCTTTTACCCAACAGCCTTACCCCATGCCACAGTGTTTTAAACCCTTCTCATTCTACATCATCTGTTAGAACTAAGCAATATGATCTTAACTTTGCCTGTTCAGATCATATTTCTCTTTTCTACTTTCAGTTCTGCTAAATGGCTTGGGTTTCCATTTTTGAAATGGCCACTAAACTGCATTTTAAGACTTTTTACGTAGTTGCTGGGATATACTGAAGCTTATTTCCCTCGTATCATTTTTCCAGCTCTGTACTTTGGTCTATTCTGCTTTTCTTTTTCTCTCCCAACTTTATGCTGGATGTTTTTTGTAATCCAGTCAAAAACATTCTCCCTGAAGTACCATTTTGAAGCTCAGGTCTTCTGTTGACAGAATCCTTCTCTTCATACAGCTCATTTGCTCCAAGTTCCTCCACAACACAAAGACGTCTTTTCCCCACAAAATAAATCCCTGAGGCTTTATTATGGCTATGAATTTTCTGAAGGTTGCTAGCAGTGAAAGATGAAAAAAGAAGTCTGTACAATAAAAGTGGAATTTAAAAGGTGTTTTAAAGTTCAACGGTAGTCTTTTTCTGGTGGTTGGTTGTGGGGTTTTTTTGGTTTGGTTTTGGTTTTGGGGTTTTTTTGGAGAGGGGGGAGGGGTTTGTGTGTGTGGTTGTTTTTTAAAGTCTGGAAGCTACAGCTTGGTCCCTCTTATGAGCTGAGGGAGACACAGGAACTGAACCATTCCCTGCCCTGAGAAAGGTGAAAACAAGTAAGACGGGAATTGCAACTCCCTGCCGTCCAACCCCTGTCTAGACTGTGTCCTCACTGATCTCCCCTCTGGGGCTGGAGTGGAGCCACAGTATTTTCTCTTTCTCATTCCCCTCCCACCTTCCTTTAGAAAGTGAGGTTATGCCTTCACTGAGAGTGAAAAGGAGTGTGCTTGAGTGTGTATAATTACAGTCCATGAGCTGTTCCTCTGTAAAAACACCAGCACTTGAGTTTTGCCATAAGGAAAACTAAACAATATCAAGTAGAGTCGCAAGTATGAACTGCCCACCTTGCGTAGCTACCTCACTGTAAATGCTCTATGTGCTTTGCTTCCATTTTGGAATGTGAGATAATGAGAGCACAATTGGTATTCTCCCATTAAAAAATACACTAACCAAGAAAGCAAAACTTTTATGCTGTTGAAGATAGATGTAGAAAGGTGACCGTGTCACATAGCCACACTTTTTGTTTGATGACCCACTGAAGTGCATAAAGCAGAGCAAGGAAGAGAAGGGAAAATTGAAGGTTTCATTTATAATGCAGCTCATGAATTAGGAAAAAGTGTTTTAAAAGCACTGCCAGAGTTGATATTGTTGACTGAATGCAAATCTTAGTCTGGAAATTTGGGAAAGAAAGAATGTGGCACAAAAAGGGACCATGACGAGGCAGAGAGGGAACACATTTCAATGTTCCACATTTGTAGTGACCCCTCTATTTCAGAGAGGCACTGCTCCCCAGGTAGGGCCAGAATAACGGCCTATGCTAATTGTGCACACTGTGTCTGGCACACCAGATATTTCATGCTGGACGCCTGAGGAACTTTTATTATCTGTCAGTACTGAGGCTGCTGCACACTATATTGGCTCTGGGAAATAAGAACTGTGACCTCTTGTCAAACCTACTGTGCAAACCTTGGGTTTAAAACACTACAGGCTCGTCCATCCGAGACCTCTCTTTCCATATATTTTTCCAGCACTGTGTTCGTTGGCAGAAGACAGGCTATTAAAAATACTTTTGTAGAGCTGATTGATGTTTCAGCATTCTAAAGAAAACTTTTTGGGTTTTTTTATATGAAGTCCAGATATTTACTGTTAAAGAGAAGTTTTGATGTCCTTATGGCTTTCTAAAATACATGTTGTTATTTTACAGAAAAAAGAAAAACATAGTTATTTACAAGCAAGTGCATGCAAGCAGTCCAGCCAGTTAGTACATCTACAGATGTTGAAATTGTCAGGAATCCAAAAAACCTTTCACTTTGGACGAAAAAACATGTTTCTCCTTGGAAAAAATACTACTTTCATTGCTAAAATGTTACCATCAGGATTTTTTCAAAGACTTCTATTAATTTCTTTGTATTCTACTTAAAAGAAAAACTTTTCCACTGGAAGAGGCGATATAAGAAAATACAAAGAATGTGACCTAATGAGTTTGCTTGGGAGGGATGCTATTACTGAAGATATTTATATATGAATAAGACTCTCAGCCCAGCAACAAGTTCCCTTTAATCCCACAGTGAAATCAAATGCTATGTTTATTACATCATTTTGTTTTTGCAATGGAAAATACTGTGATGTGACAAATCTATCGTTGTGGCTCACAGGCTGGATCAGGAGAGGGTCTGTGAAAGGAAATAACTCTCATTTATACTCAAATGGTAGCTAATGAAAGAGAAAAAAAAATAATTATGATAAATGGTTGCTTTGAAACTGTGGGGTTTTAAGCAAAACACTTTTTTCAGTTGGTAAAACTGTGATACCTGCCTATTTAACCTTTCACGACCATAGCATCACTTCCTGCTGCCCATGCACAGCTATGCTATTAGTTAATGAACATTCCTAATGATAGTTTAGATCTTAGGAGTCAATCCTTGCCGCTGAGCAAACACATGGAGTTTAACATCCTCTCAGACCACTCTCAGCAAAGTGTGCCAGCCCCCTCTGATGTCACTAACAGTTCTGTATTTGATCACAGGAACTGACTCACTCCTTTTTTGCTAAGTCCCACTTCATTCCCATGTTAGTAGGATGATCTCTATTCATGGGACAGATAAAGCTCTTCACACAAGAAAAATAAATCGTATTACTGTATGTAGAAAGGGTAAACTACCCATTCTTCAGTCTGTATTTCGTACTGTGAGGTCAGAAATGGAGTTCTTATGTTCCATCCTATATGAAACACTAGCCTATATTAAGATTCATAGACTTTGTCAGAATTCTTTAAATTTCAGGTGAATTTTGCTGCAGTTGTCATAACCCTACATGAAGAATATTATCCTTGTCTGCATGCTATGTAACTTTCATGTAGTGTCATACACCTGTTTCTCCTGCATCATCTTAAGGGTTGTTTTGTCTTGATTTTTCTTTTGCCTTGTTCAGTGATGGACATTAAAAGTTATCATTGCTACTTTGCAGTTAGAGCTGTAATTTAAGATGGAGATGCTCATTCTGTTTTTCCTGGTAAAAGAATAAAACCCATCTAGAATTAAGTACCACCAAGCATAACAGGCAAGAGGGTTGCCACACAGGAAAACAGAAGCCCTGTTCCCTACATTCTAAAGCCCCTTGCCATCACCAAACCACAAAGCCTGACTGGATGATGAATCCCCTTTCTGTGGCGTTCTCACAAAAAGTACAGCCACAACAAGTGAGCTGTATGAGCATAAGGGCATTGGAAATGCGGGGTGGGGTACTGCTAAATGTTGTTTGTGTTCCAGTGTATATTATCTTCAGGTTACTCACAGTTTAGAGCAGACACATGTGTGGGCCAATAGAAACTGGGACAGAATCCAGCATAATTCTAGGCCAGAGCCACAGCTTTTCTGGATTCTACTGGGAAAAGTAATCAGGCCAGTATCTCTAAGATGGGAAATACAAATTCTGTAAAACTGACAGTATAGTGAAAATTCTGAATTTAGAGCAAACGTTGTATAAAATATAATTATTAGGTTAAGCCTATGGAAAACAAGAGATGAGATACTCACAGAAAAAAATATTTTCATGAAACAGGTACAAGCTTTGGGTTGACACCTGTTCTGAAATATTTGGTGGTTTGGACATCTGTGCTGTTAAAGCTGTACATGGAAAGGATGGAAAAGATTATATTTTTGAGGTAAGCAATCCCACTCTTTTCGATATATGCTTTATGTTGCAAACAGCCAAGTAAAGAACATTTGGGATAGTTAGGCAGTGGCTTATTTGTGTTTCAGGAAAGGCTGTGTATTTTTGAGTGTTTAAATCATGATGCAAAGCCACATGTCCAAGTTAGTGGCAACACTTGCTGGAAAATGTAACCATATATATGGTAATGTATTTTAGTGTTTGAGGAAATGTGCACAAACTACAAAACAAAACCAAATGTCAATGTCACATTTTCCCAACCCTTATTATTTCTTTCCTGAGCAGGCTTACCAGTTTTTCCTGGAAGGTTTATAGATAGCACTATCCCATGGGAACTCCAGCAAAATTATACCTTTACATGGAAAGGGAAATTAAGATTGAAGTGGAAACATCTTTGCTTTTTACTAGCCTAAATGTTACCTTTAAGATCTGATTTTTCATGAATCAGAAGTTTCTGCTGTACATTATTTTGAAAAGTTTTTTGTTAAACTCAAGTTTATTATGAGTAAATATAACTTTGTGTAGCCATAAAACAAGAAATCATCACTTACCACATAATACAGGATTTCTTCTTTGTTTTACATGTTCTTAGAAATTTATTCAGGAGATAGTAAAGCATCTTCAGTATCTCCCTGCTCCAAAAGAGGTTGATGTCTGCTGAAGCAAAGCTAAGAATATTTTTTCTAAACTAGGAGTGTAATCTGGAGATTATGGATTGACCTTTTCTTCTTATTGTTATCCATTTATAACAGAAGAGCTTTGTAGAAGTAAAAATGTTTGTTTTGTCACAGTGTTAAACAGCTCTATATATTTTCATAATTTTATTTATCACTATTGCAACTGCAGATATTTCCCACATCAATCTATAGTACTTTAAAGCACTGAGCAGCTTGCAACATTAAACCTTCTGCAAAGCAAACAGAACTATTCACTACCTCCTGAGAGATGCTGAGGAAGACTTCAAGAAATCCTGTTCTTTAGTCTGCCTGGCTGAATCAGAATTTACTGTGTCTTATTGTATCAAACCCCACCGTGGCATAAAATTTAGGATTCCCTACTAAACCTCTGTTGCTCCTTCATACAGCACAGTCCTTCCTTTCCACCTCACCCAGATGTTCCTGTGGAATCTGTAATGCTTCACCCAGTGAAATCTGGCTGAGATTTGAAAGGGTGAAAAAAAAAAAGGTATTTTGCTCTTTCTGAAAACAGCTCTCTCTGACTTCTGATGATACTGTGTAGAGAAATTCCTGAATGTACCATTTGTCATGTGTGCTACTTCACAGCTTGACTGTAGCCATGGGTGTACCTCAGACGTTTCTGCTTTCTGGGAAGGCACTGATTTCTGCTCACATATAAGCTCTTCTCCAGCAATTGGGCTTTGGCAGCCTCCGTGTGACAGTTAAAGATTTGTAGGATATTCTGCAGTTCCCATAGTCCCTAAATGTCTCTTAGGGTGGGCCTCAGCATTTTGCACACACCCTCATTTATCTAAATTCGTTACATTTGAGACAGTTCATGCTGATTTGGCTGGTTTTCATCCCATAAATTTTTACCCCACAATTGAAAATAAGGTAATGTAGATTACTTAAGATGTTAGAATTTAGGACATAAGATTTTTGTTATCTCACCTCATAAGACAGTAGTTAAAAACTGAAAGATTGCACACAAAAAGATACAAAACTAGAATAGGATTTCATTTAACAAGTATACTCTTGTAAGAACTAGAGGATTCAGGCATAAACCAATGGTGTTTCTTATACACTGCAGCTAAAGCTAGTCCAGGAAATGACAGGACACACTGCTTAGTCCCTCCTACTGATCTGTTTTATTCCCTTCTTTCTTTTCATCTTTCTATACAAATACAGTTGGACCTTTTCTGTGTCCACTGGAAGTGAAGGATGACACCTTTAACAGTTGCACTTCTCAGTGAACAAATTCCTGTCAGAATAAGCACATTAACTGAACTTGACTGTTTCTACGTTTTTAATATTGCACAATTCTTCAAATTTTTGAGCAAAGACAGCAAGCACCAGCAGCTGCTGCTGAAGTCAGGCACACAAAGTAATTCCTGCAGCAGACCTGGGAGGTCTGGTAGGAGGAGGAGAGGGAGATAGGAGGAGAAGGGGTAGCAGGTTTTAGAAAATGAAATAGCCAGTTATAATTATATAATGATCCAACAGAGTACCCCCATTCCTGCTTCTGAACAAATCCCCTTAGTTCTTCATGTCAGATATATAATAACAGCAACATAATTCTTGCTGTTTCACATGATCAGATTGTTTGGAAGGTGGTAATGCTGATCAGTAAGAACATTTAGAATCTGGATAAGACATTTAAATGTAGAATTGTTTACAAAGTTGATAACCAACAGCACATCTGTAAAACTTAGAATTATTTGCCACTAAAAAGGCAGCTTCCATCAACAGTTATTACACTATAATTTTATCAGTCATTGCACTGTAATTCTCAGGTACAATGAAGAGAAGACCATCTGCACCAGTATAGGAAAATTATTTTGCCTTTTCTATGCTTTCAACATGGGAAAATATTTGTGTTACTAAAGCATGTCCATGCTGCAATCAAGAACCAGGAGCTGAGCAGGACAATCAGTCTGGGTTTGTGCTCCCAGTTGCAGTCCCATACTGAAACCTGTGCTCTCATGTTTTCATGGTGGCTGGGTCACCGACTACAAAACAAAATATTTCTGTATTACTGACACTTTAATTCTGCAGATATGACCTGACAAATAGCATACAAACTTCCTAATGTATGAAATAATGTATGCAGATATGTTCTTCCTGATTTTTCAGTTTCAGCATTTGACCAGTGTAAGCACCAATAGTAAAACTTATATTGTCATCCAACTTCCAAGTGAATTTTGTGACTGTGGATAGAATTCTCCTAAAGTATCCTTCATAAACTTGGCATTCTAGACAGAAATTAACTTCAGAGGGCATTTCTGTAATAAATTTGGGACAGCAGCATTCACGAGAATAACTCCTTAGTACCTAGTGCATGTTTTGACAAACATGTTTAACAAGAGTTTTTGGACCTCCATAATCTAAGACAATGGTTTTAAAACACCCAGACTGTTTAATTATTACATGCAATAACTCATCTGCTTACAAAAATCCATTCTAAACATTAGAATGTATAACATATAAATGACTCTCTCTACGACTGTTCCTGGAATGTTATTTATTAATTTCATCTCTTCCTTTCCTTTTTTATGCTGTACCATTAATTTTATTATTTCAGTGTTCTAATTATTCAACTACTTGATGATGGTCATTTTGTCCTTCCTTGGTTTAACATTACACTTTCTTTTATTCCCCAAAACCATGTTGCAACAAATTATACTGGTGGCTGATACTAGAGAATAAGTAAAACTTTGTGTCTCATGAATCTCATGTTCTAACTTTGCTTCTTAAAAAACACCACTGCAGAATAATTCTTTATCTATGATCTAGTACGGTACGCTTACATTGCAGGTAAGAATGTGTTGGTTCTTCATGTTAGATCCAGTCATCATGCCACACTTCTTCAAGAAGGGTAAACATTACTTTCTTTTCTGTTAGTTTCTCTAATAGTTTCTCTTTTGCATATATTTGATTAAAAGGATGAGAATTTCTAAATAACTTACCCTTATTTTAAAGCCTCACGTGTGCTTGCTGTGTAAAGTAATGACTGTTTAGGAATAATATGGAAGGATTGGAGAACTAAAATGAAAGGAAGAAACAAAGTTGTTTAGTGACACTGAGATACAGTTCTAGACATTTAATTTCTGCCTCCATAAGCCTTGTTATGAAATAAAGAAATACACAGATCTTTATTACTGTTAGTTTCTTGTAGATGTCTCCCTCATGCGATGTGCATGTTCCTTAGACCAAGTAGGACTCAATGTAATAAAAAGAATTTACAGTGTAAGTACAGCTTCTCACATTTTATATCTTTGCGTGCTAGATTTGGGTCCATTTTATACAGGTAGGTCAGTTCCCCAGTGCTAGCTTGTGCATCAGTATCTTCATGTTTCTAGAGCTACCCTAGAGATTTCTAGTCATTTAAACAAGATGAAGCCAATACTACTGTTATATCCCAGACATTATAAAAAGAATACATTTTTAGGGTACTTTTCATCTTTCCATGCTGCTATAAATTCTGGTCCCAGAGGAATCTTGGAAGGTGTACATTTGTGCCTTCTTGCTATGCAGTTGAGGGCTACCTCACGCATCCCCAGGAAAAAAATCCAAACCAACTTGTCTGAAGACACAAGGGACAAAATATCAAAGTCATGTTATTCAAACACAATACAAACTTGTTTTTTTCTGTGAAGCTACAAGCTCCTCACAGTTTTCATCCAGATGGGTGCTGGATGAGGTCAATTTTTACTTTTACAACAGTGTGACTTTCTAAAAGTTGTTCCCTGGAGAAAATTACCTTCTCTGGAAGAACCTTGTGATGGTTCCTGTCTTGTACTTCTATTCTCCAAAGAACTGTCCCCAAACTGCTAATAAGGAGCAGTGAACTAATTAAAGAATCACCTAGCTAAGAGAAAGGGCTATCTGCTTGATCAGGAGGAAGGCTGAGTTGTCATTCTGTGTAACAATCTTAGCCGTTAATTTAGAGTTTATTCTTTTCTCCTCTGTTGGAATTCTCAGCTGCCAAGCATCACCATGCCAGAAACAAGCTATATAGGAACAAGAATTTTATTAATATGTCATTGCAACATACAGTTTTTTAAATGTCTAACCATTTATTGTTAATAAGACAACAAATTCAGGTCCAATAAACTGTAACTTCTGAAACAGAAGGACTTTCAATCTTTCCCTTTTCAAATTAGTACTTCTGTAGATTTAATACTAGAAAGAACAGAGACTTGAGCACTGTTCATGTTTCTGTCTCCACTGAATATTATTTTTCATGATTCATTCTTGGAAAACTAAACCTCTGGGAAACTAAACAAAATTCATC
>JANHFX010026411.1:145618-172813 GCA_027560015.1 Chloroceryle amazona
TTTTATTTTTTTTTTTACACCTTGAAAGGTTGGACTAGATGATCCCTGAGGTCCCTTCCAATCTGGTATTCTAGTTTGCTAGAGATTGGAAAGGATTAAGGGATGTTTAGGGTGTTTCACCACCACTCTTTGGGCCCAGCCCTCCAGACAGTGAAATAAGAATGACCAATAATAGTTGGGGCTATTATGTTACACTTTTATTTCTCCTGAAACAAACACAGATGTGCCCAAAGTAGATACACTGGAGAAATAACAAATATAAAAATAACAAAAGTGTATAACCCACTGAAGTAACTGACTTCTTTTTTTTTGCATCAGCTGCATGGCAGACACTCTACTTTACAGAAAGGTCATGAATTTTCCATTAATCAGTAAGGATCCAGGCTTTCATAGCAGAAATCCAACAAATAGCTGGGATGCTGTAGTTTGAGTTTGCATTTCCGTGTTCAAATTCAGCTTCACGGTATGAGCCACAAAAACACACAAACCTTCAGAAATATATCTTAGACAGAAGCACAGACAGGCACTTCAGATCTTCAACGGACTGCTGAATAACCTAAGAAACCTCATTTTCTGCATCTGTTCTGTGCTTCCTACAGAGGTCATGTCCCCAGAGACTGTACACCCAAGTGCATATTGCTCAAAGACTGGGGCAGGATGACATTGCAATGTTGCTGTTCTGCTGACCCATATCCTGCACTCGGGCTTTTTCTTTTGATATAATACATACTGTTTCTACAGATCTTATTTGAATTTTGTTAAAAAAAGTAAAGCTATGACCTGGCATTCTACACAGACATGGAATAAGTTTACTTTGGTGCCATATCAACAGCTGATATATTGTTTTATTTTACAGGTCATGGACTGTGCGATGCCTCTGATTGGTGAGCACCAGACTGAAGACAGGCAACATATAACTGAGCTAGTCATAAGCAAAATGAACCAAATGCTGTCCAAAACTCCTATACCATCTCCTCAGAGACCCACTGCCACTCAGCAGCCTCAGGTAGGAAACTTCTGTTTGTAAAATGGAGATTCTTGTTCTAAAATTTTAAGGTCAAAATTTTCTTCAAGTGATTTGGCTGGAAAGCTGTGCAGACATACCCTGAACTACAAGGAATCAAGAACTTATCAATAGGTTTTAAGGTTTTTCATATTTCAATGACATTATCTCCAGATATAATGGAGATGTGCAAGTGTTGGTGTGGTTCTATCAGTAAACTGGTAACTGGGGATTCAGACAGGCTTTGTATTCTTTTCTTTCAGATACATCTGTATAAAATATCATGGAAATAATAATAAACACTGTCACAAGCAATCTTTGCCCTGAGGAGAATACCATGGCAATAGTTCTTGTTGTTCCTGTGAGAAATAAATTACATGATAATATTTTTTTATGCGCTGCAATTCACAAAAATACATTTCATTTCTAGGAAACTCCTGAAATACATTTACCAAACTAGAAAACCTGGGTCAAAGGTTGCAAACAGATGCATTTCACTTATTTTATTTTATGTGTCTCGGCAGTTAAAGTCTGGGGGTGTCAAATCTGCCCCAGCCTTGCTATGAGCTGGCTTTCAGATTTTGGAAGTCATCTTTGTGTTTCCATTTCCATGCTTACAAAATGTGAAGTTTGTTTTATTGATCCTTTACACAACTTCCAAGAGTGTGGTATTTTTGTAAAAGGCTCTAAGAATGTAAAGGGTTTGCCCCTAAATTGGAGAGGTAATGATTTGATGGATACACTATTAGTTGGTAAGGAATTGGCTGTGTGGCTGAGTGCAGAGTTGCAGTCAATGGCTCAATGTTCAAATGGAAACCAGTAATGAGTGGTGTCCCTCAGGGGTCTGTACTGAGAGAATATTGTTTAATGTATTCATCAATGAGATACATAGTGGCATTCAGTGCACCCTCAGCAAGTTTGTGGATGACATCAAGCTGAGTGGTGCAGCAAATACCCTAGAGGGAAGGGATGGCATCTAGAGGGATCTGAATGGCAGGGTCCTGCACTTGAGTCATGGCAGTCCCCTAGTATCAGTGCAGACTAGGTGATGAATTGATTGAGAGCAGCCCTGCAGAGAAGACTTGGAGATACTAGTGGAGGAAAAACTGGACATGAGCTGACACCATGAGCTCACTACCCAGAAGTCAATCACATCCTGGACTGCATTAAGAGAAATGTTGCCAGCAGGTCAAGGGAGAAGGGATTCTGCTCCTCTACACTGCTCTGGGGAGACCCCACCTGCAATGCTGTGTCCAGTTCTGGAGTCCTCAGCACAGGAGAAACAAGGACATGTTGGAGCAGGGCCAGAGGAGGCCACAGCAATGATCCAAGGCTGGAACTCATCTGCTGTGAAGAAAGGTTGAGAGAGTTGGGGTTGTTTAACCCTGGAGAAGCAAAAGCTCCAGGGAGACATTACTTTGGCCTTTCAGTACTTAAAAGGGGCCTATAAAAAAGATCGAGAAAGACTTCTTAGCAAGAACCTAGTGACAGGACAAGGTGTGATGGTTTTAAACTGAAAGAGGGTAGGTTTAGATTGGATATAAGGAAGACATTCTTTACAGTGAGGTTGGTAGAATGCTAGAATATGTTGTCCAGAGAAATTGTGGATACTTCATCCCTGGAAGTGTTCAGGGTCACATTGGATGGAGATTTGAGCAACCTGATGTAGAGAAAGATGTCCCTGCCCATGGCAGAAGGGGTTAGATTAGGTGATCTAGTCTATTAGATCTAGTCCAGGCCTCAAGGTCTGTTCAAACCCAAACTATGCTACAATTCTCTGATTCTGGGAAAAGTGCTATGTAAATTCTAAACAGCATCTTCTGTATCTTCAGAGCTAGGCAGCAGGTCAGATCAAGAGCAGCATGGTCAGCTACAAATTTCATGTACTTCTTTTCATATACTGAAGGAATAAACCATAACAATATATTCTGACATAAACCATTAAGGACTGTACTGCTGATCTGTACCAGCACAGCTCCATGGTAATCAGTTAAGCAACAGAATAACACAAATGGTAATACAGGGATTACCAAGCCTAAATCAAGAATCTATTTTTACTCCCAGTAGGCTCCACAACAGGTAAACAATTTGAAAACAATTTTGTGGCATACCTCAGACAGACTGGTTCTTCAGGCAGAATGACTAATTTGTTCTTCAAATATATCATCATGCTTTAAGTTATAAAAATACACCATCCCACATAAAAAAGTGGTGTGGCTTCTATTTATAATACAGCCACTTGAAACTGAGCACAAAATTGTTTCAACCACGGAACCACATACAATGGGGAAGTTTCCATCCAACATGACTCAAGTCCATTGTAAAGGGCACTGAAAAAGAAAGACAAGGATAGGAAAAAAAGTTAATCACCTTATGCTAAAATACAGTTTCATTTAGGACTAGTAAATTGGAGCAGAGTCAAATTTAGAGTTGCCCAGAGCATACAACTCAACATAAATCAAAGTTTAAAATGGTAATAGACATTATTGCATCATTAATAGATTCACAGTCATTTAGAGCATTTGATATTTCCCATTTTGGGGAAAAAAATTTAAGGTTCTGGATAGGCATGTTTCCCTGGATTTTAAACAAGACAGGGAAGGAGGAATGTTTATAGTTACTGGTGTCATCCAAAGAAACTGGTTATCTGTTGTATGTAAATAAAAAATAGGTATTTAAATAAATAAAAAAAATTACTCATTTCCAAAGACAAAATGGGTACATAAATTCAAGATGAAAGCAGGACACCAGGAACATTTTAAGAAATTCCTAAATTCCCCAGTCATCGCTGTTACTTGTCATGTCCATGAAAAGGTGGCTTGTTTTTCTCTTAAACAAGTTTTGGATGATTCCAAAGCTAGTATTTGCTGGCTAGCTCCTGAACTTCTGTTAGATTTCTACTTAGTTTAGGTTACTGAGGAATTCAGCCTTTGCTAATGGCTACAGGATATTACTCAACATTCATCTTCTTTTCCTTATCCTACCCTTAAATTATGGATTGCAGTTGACCAAACCCAGAGATATCCCTTCAGATTATTTGCAATATTTATTAGTTTCCTCTCAGTTGTTAAGACTCTGCTTCCTTAAGATTTGCCTTGTTAAATTATCCACCAGTTTAGGGCAGACAAAGAGGATCTGAATTTCTACAGAAGATACTATTTGCAAATACTCATTAATCTTCCCAACTTTAAGGGAAAATCATGGAACAGATCTGTAGTATTTAAAACATATCTCCTCATTTGTAGTTAATTTTTAGCTAAGAATAAAATCAGTCTGTTAAAACAAGCTGTCCCTTTCATCTTGAACAGTCTTCTCCTTTTCTAATCTGAGAAAATAGTTCCCATTCTTGAAAAAAATACTGTCCATTCATTTCTGAGACAGCAGGATACTGCATATTTCTGCAGGTCACCAAAAATGTAAAGTCAGTAATTTATTGCAAATCTACTGTGTGGATATGTATGCATGGTCTTAGAAACCAAAGTAATATAAATATCAAAGATTAATTTGTTTATTTTGCTACTTCTGTTTCTAATGGAACAGATTACAGTCAGTAGTACAGCTATAGATGTGCCATGTTTTCAATTCCCTTATTATCTGCTTGAGTTTTTAAAAATTATTTGTAATCTACCCATTACTGTGGCATTGGGTGCACTGTACGTAAAATACTGCTTCAATTTATAAACACCTGCAACGGTCAGTACTATTCCAATTAACTATCCATCAGAAAACAAATCAATAATTAGGAAAATAAGTCTTTGTTTAGTGCTGTGCAGCCAAATCTTGATGGAAATGACTGGCCTTGCAATATGTTCTGAAGGCCAACAAAGTTCTCTCTGTCAGAGTGCCAGAGGGAGCAAATTCCAAAGGCAGGGACCTCAGACAAATGTCTTGCTTATGTTGAAAACTCAGAGCTGCAGACCCTGTGATTCTTAAACCCATTAAATCTATAATATGAGATATCAGATATATTGAGATAATTTTAAATATCTATTTTGTGTATTACATATGCATTTATTTATCTATAAACACTTGCACAAGCTCTTGAACAAGTTCTGCTGGTACACAGAATGTTAGAGAATTCATGACAGAGAAAAGCTACAGTTTGCAGCTCTGTATGTTGTTCCTCATACTACCTGACTATAGTTGCAGCCAAAAGAGTGGGTCTCACGCTTTTCTCTTGTGGTCCCAGGCCACAGTTTATCGCATAGCTGTACTGGGATAGAAAGTATCCTTGATTACAAGATTCAGAGCTTTCCAGTTTTGTGCTTATCAGCTACTTTACAAGTCTTCCCACTACAAAAAAATGGAAGAGTCCCTGGTCTCTAAGAAGTTCTGTCTGATATAACTCTTTCCAAAAATCTACCCAGTGAAGTGCTCTAGCCAATGGCATCACTTATCTCTGTCTCCATCTGTTGATAGGAAAGACTGCTGATGAAACTTTGTCTGGATTTGCAAAACTCTGCAGGTGGTTGGTCAGTGCAGGCTATTTTATGCTTGTTTCTGTAGCAGCATTTGTATATAAAACAATGTTAGTAAAACATCTATTCAGAGATGCCTATCAAGACATGATATGAATTGCGATGAGATAAATTCTGTGTAGAATATTACATTGGGCATGAGTTACCATAAAATACAAATGTTCACAGTCATGCTAGCTGTTGAAGCTAAGGAAAATCATATCAGGAAAATGGTATTTCAGTCCAGCTCTGCTAAAACCATGTTGCATTATCTACACTCTATTTATCATTATCCTTAATGGAAGGAAAAAAAATGTGCACCAGAGACACAATACTCGTAAGGACACAACATCACAAAGAGCACAGCATTCCCAGCTGTGTCTTGGTTCTCTTTGATTTAACAGAAAGGATTAGCACACCAAGAATAAACCAATAAAGGATACAGAAGAGGATGGTACTTTAATTATTTTGATACTAGAATAGCAGAACCCGAAATGTTTCATTTAATACTCTTTTCTAAAATGTTTTAACGTCTTCACTCACAGGGACATTCAGAAAATTACACTAAGTTCTGTAGAGACGGGTTAAGGAGCCCATAACTCAGCTATCTGCAGCTAGAGACCTGGTCTAATTTTTTTTCCATTTTGCCTATTTTTCTCTTTATCTTACTAGGTTTTCATTCCCTGATCCCTTATATGATTTGACTAGTGAGAAGCAGTTTTCTGCAGTTTTCTTTTTCTATGTTCAGACAGAAAATTGATCCAAATGGGAACATAGTGTGAATAACAAAATGTATTACCTCCAGGGAGAAAAGCAAGCCATTACCAAATTACTTATTCTTGGTCACCCATAGGAATAGTCACAGTTCTATTACATTCCATCTGTTGTATTTTTATTTTTTTTTTAAAGCAAAGTGCTTATGATGAGTAATAGCTTGTTTGAAATCACTGAAGTTTTTATGATGGCTGGACAATACAGTGGCTTGATTTAATCTTCACTGAAGGAGAATGCACTTAATTGGGGAGGATCCCATCACAGAGTTATATGCAAATCTAGAAGTCAGTATTAGTCTGCTTATTAGGAGAACTAAACTTCTCTGCACTAAATTTGAGCTGTAGACCTCATCTCTATGTGACTTTCTGCTTTGCAGAGTCTCATAGAAGTTCACCTGAAGTACAACTGTTGATTAGGGAAAGAGGAACAGGGCCATGACGTATCAGTTTGCTATAGCTTCTTATAATCTCTCAGACCCCTAACACTTAATCTACATGCATTAGCCAGGCCATGGTCATACCACCAATGAACACCACCACCAAGTGTTTTCTTTCTGTCACAGTCCCTTGTCCCTCAGTTGCAGGAATATATTTTTCTTCCCTATGTCTGGAAGGAAGGACTACCTAACAAGCAGACAAACTGAAAGACCACACTAAATCATTCTGAGTGAGGGTAAATAGAGTGTTCCAGTGTTAGTATCTGAGAATCCTTCTGAACTGATGCAAAGCAAATCACTCCCTGGTGTAATTAGATCTAAACTAACAGACAGCAGAAGTAATTTAGGAACAGCTTGCCTTAAGAGTGTTGCTAAATGATCTAATGACCCCTGAAACCATACATGCTATATTCTTTCTCTTAGGAAGACATTTAAGTAGAGGATAAATGTCAGCTATGGCATTATATCACAATAAATCTTATCACCACTACCCAGATTTGTGGCATAACATCTGATCCTTCATATACTCAAGAGATGGGCCTGACTTTCTGCTCAGGGCAAGGAAGCGCAGAGACCCTGAAAAAAGTATGGCCAAGATTGTACTATATGCCTCTTTAATTGTTTACCCTTCCAAACTCATACATCAGGTTACTTTATATAAACAGAACAATATAGCTTGTCAATCAACAAGTAGTATATCTGTGTAGATACTAATATAGCATCTTCAGTAGTTTACATTAGCAGTCAATAAGGGCTTTCCTGTTCATTGTTTACCTCAGAAAGTTTCTCAGCCACCCATCACAACAAACAAAATCTAAGTAGTCATTCTTTACTAGTTACATTGTCCACCTGCCTGAATATCTCTTAAATCGTAGTCCCTAGTAACCAAATTAAATGTCCTATTAAAATGCTTATTGAGTATTTGTGACTTGAAGGAAAACTAATCGGGCAGCAGCAAGATGCCTTCCTAGAAACATGGGCGGGGAATCTAAAAGATGGTCATCAAAACTCATAAGGATCAATGAAAATTATTGCTGGGACATTTATACATCACAGAAAATGAAACACAATACTTTTCAAAGGTTATAGAAGTCAAAAGCCATCCTTAAAACTGTCATATTAAAAGGATTTGTGTGATCCTGGAGGTATTGCCCTCTTCCACTGCAGGGAGCTCTGGTTATTTGAATCCTAGCGACATCTCGTGGCTTCTTCTCTTGGGTGGAGAACTGATTTTCAGAGTTATATGTTATTTAGTGTTATACCCTATTACAGAAGGTGTATCACATTAAACAAGAAATTGGTTACACATCTTACAAATATTAAATGCTCCCTATTTGGATTTTTTTCATAATTCTTTTGTTATCTATTTAATCTACCTTCATTATTTTAATATGGAATATATTTTAACATGCTTCCTTAATGTGTACATATGTATGTGTGTATATATATATACACACACAATGTTTACCTGTGTGTAGTTGGAAGAAAAGATGCTTATTTTAAGCAAAAGGTGGTTTTAACCTTTTAATTATTTTGTGCTTGTGAAACTATAAGAAAAACAGTTGTTACCCTTTCAGATCCCAGAATAAATAAATGGAATTAAGAAATGTAGAAGAAAACAAACACATATGGATCCTGTGCTCACCACATCCTGGTGAAAGGCCATATCTGAGGCATGCTCCATTCCAGTTAAATTTATGACAGCGAAGTTGATTTATCACAACTATAAAATGATAGCATAGATTTTAGTACACCAAGGATATTTTTGGCTGTCTCTGAATAACACGTCTATTCGGGGCAGATACTGTGTTCTTCATGGAAGTGACAGAGATCACAACAGAGGCAGAGACTCAGACTTGAACTGCTGGATGAAGGATGTCCATACATTTAAAACAGTCACTATTTAATTGTGCAAAGACTGATTTATTTTAAGCACTTGAGGTTGACATTCAGGTATTGTAATATATTCAAAACAAAGTTCATTCAGGAAAAAAAAAAGTCCTAAGGTGTTTAATACTGACAGCAATTAAAAAAACAGTGGGACACAACATACAAATGTTGAGCAGATATTTTATGAACCCATTGATTAGGAAAGTTAAGATAACCTATTTTAAAATACTTATCAAGATCCTCTAACAGTAGATGGAGTTATTACTAAGGGAGTATTGCTCAATTCTGTTGCTTATTTCATCTCACTGGTGACCAGAAGTAACAGGTAAATAGCCTGCTGGATCTTTCCTAGTGATAAATGCCTTCCTTGTTAGTGATAATGGTTGTTAGCTGTGAATCTATCTATTAAATGAAGATTATTTAATCACAGCACTGGTAAGGGCATATCTCTCTCAGCATGTTTTGAAATAATGTGCCAAGAACTAAACAACTGTGCTTTTATAATCCCCTTTTAGAAGGGTTATGATGACATTTAGACTGTAAGAGAGAATATACTAAAGGGCATATATGTAATGTTTAGGATTATTTTATCAAAATTTTTACTGACATCAACAGAAATTTGTCCAAATGAAATAAAAGCTTGCAGGATGTGGCCTGATTTAATTATTTTTTTTCCTGGATACTCTATAGTGAATGCTTATCACCAGAAGCGTACCTGGGAAAATACACGATCCTTGCAGACAAGCCGAGCAGAGATTAGTAAGAAAAAGTGTTACTGAGAAAAGTACTCATTAAAAGAGAAGCCCAAAGGAAAAGGCCCCACAGGAAACCTGACAGAGGATGATTAGGACCAGGATGATTAGGATGACTTAAATTGTCCATAGGATATAGTGCTTCGGCATTAGTGCTAATCATTTTATAATGCAGAAGGCAAAAAATGCAGGCTAAAATTGAAAAACACAACAAGCATTACTAGTGAATAGATAGTTTACTCCATTTGCTTTAAATATAACTACAATACTATTTTCTTTATGCCTTCAATCACACAAGAAAATTATGCCTTTGTTATTTTTTTTTACTATCTTCTGCCAGACAATCTTCTGATCATCTCACAATCTGCCAGTTGTATTGGCAGAAGCAGATACTATCTTGGAGAAGTCTGAAACTCCATGGTGACTGCCCTCAAGAACAAGGAAAACATTTATTTTTTAAGTAATTGTGAGTCCACCACCACAGAGTAGCCTATATATTCTTAGTAGACTTCTGTGAGAACTAAGATTTTTTTGTCCCATAGGCATTTTTGTGGAGACTTCAGAAAGCGTCCTCATTCCATTACAGAGCAAAAATCCATCTTTTTCAAAATTAAAACAAGGAAAACAGCAATCCTATCTCTATAGAACAGGCAATAGCTGCTACAGACAGAAATAGGAGAGTCTAAGTTAGATCTCTCTGGTTTATCTTAGTGCTATAATTGCTATCATACAACATCCTTTTGATTTTTTAATTTATCTTATTTTTCATCTATTTTTACTTTCTGATTTTGTTTATTTAAGCTGTTCCTAATAGAAGTATCATTTTTTTGAAGGTTTTTCCCTGGTTTCCTTTCTTTTCCCTACTGTGGTGGGTGTTTCCCCCCTACTCTTTTTGTTATAATTCTCTGTCTCCACGTGATTCTTTTATTTGATTTCTCTGACCTTTAAATCATAACCTGTTAAGCAAAGCTGGTTGGCTTTATGCCATGTTTAACTTTTAAGAATTCTGCCTCTCTCCCCAGAAGTCATTGACATAGATTATTTTGAACAATGACCATGTTCTAAGTATGCATTACAATTTTTAAACTAGGATAAGCACCAAGAAGAATTAGGGGGAAAAAAAAAACAAAAACAAAAACAGAGCAGCTCATTTTCAATTATTCTCGATTTGTCCATAGAAAAAAAAGAGAAGCAACTTTCCCCTCCCACTACATCAGATGTAATGTCACGGTGACTCCATGCTCCATCTGGCTAGCAGCCAGGAGAGCAATCTTGCCTTCAGCTGCTTATATATCATTGTCCACTACTGGGAGAGACTCAGGAAGCTGGTCAGTGGTCAAAAGCACCACCAGTACCTCCTCTATGTGACTGTATACTTGTGATGCACCAGGAGAAGCAAGAAGAGAAGCCCATGCAACCATTGACGGAGAGGTCTTATGCTCAGTTCATATACTAGACTGCTGAACTTTGCTGTTGTTTGGGGAAGAGCTCAAGTGTTTCACTCAGTGCATTACCTCTTCCCATGCCTCTTTCCGCTCCACTGTTCTGTAACACTGATACAATATTAAGATAAAATCTGGGTTATAAGTCTGCACTACCTTTTTTTCCAGACTCTCTTGTTTAAAAGCGTGAACTTCAGTTCTGAATGGATCCAGTAATGATGGATCTTTGTGGCTCAAGATGAAGTTCTCAGATCTCTTTTTTTTTTAAGTCTGGAGGAGTAGATGCAGTGTAGAATCAGCCAGGGTTGAAGTGCTTGGGTTCAAGGGTAAAAGCCTTCTGTACAACTGCATACAACAGGATAGGATTTTGGCACTATGAAGCCCTAAGTGGTACCTTATATTCTCTGTGTATGTAGAGGTATCCAAACACTGAGAAAGGGGTAAGGAAATTTAACTTCCCAGTAACTGCACAGTCTTCTAGATCTGTTGTACCACTTTCATTTGCCCATCCATCAATCTTGGCAATCTCTTTCTCTGGTACAAACGTGGCTACATATATGTATTAGCTTAAGCTGCTTTTCTGTGCACGCAGGGGGAGCTCTATCCTATCACATATGGGGAGCAATTTTTTCACTGGAAAGAACTGCCTGAAAGCTGCTGAGCAAAGGCATGCTTTTAACATTCCCTTTGCAAAAACAGAAGTGGAAATCTGGCTTATTGAAGAAAGAGCTGCAATAAAATAAGACTGCATCCTTGTCTGTTAGAATTACAGATAGGCTCTGGAATGGGACCATTCAGCTTCAACAAGCGATGACGTTACTTAAGTTCTTTATCCCTAGTAAATCAACATCTTACTTTTTCTCTAGAAACCTCATCTCCTTAGGGGAATGCGATTATCTTTATTCAGCAGAATAATAGAAAATAGGGCTGTAATGGACAATGGGAGGCCACCTGTTCCAGTATCTCAGGGAAAATACTGGAGTGTGCCTTTTAACAACGGTGAGTCTATACCAGGGTACTCATGTTTAAGACTCTGTAAAAATATTCAAGAAGGAGACTATTCTCTGGCAAGTAATTGTTTACCTGGCAATGGAAAACACTTAATCTGTAAAATCTAAGTTAGGATACTTTTTGATGTTTAAAAAAAACCCCACTTTTCTAGTATATTTTTAAAATACTATTCCAAGTAAAAATTACACTTTATAACTTGTGGTCTGCTCTTAGCCATAACTTCACTTCTCATTCAGAGGATGATATTAACAGGCTTTGCACAGGTAGTTTGGAAAGTTGGTTGAGCAATAACAAAAGCTGCTCTAAATTTCTGGATTCTTTGTCACAACTTCAACATGAAGTTTTGCTGAGAGTATCTTTCCCACACAGATTTCCTCAGAGGAGAAGGGCAAGACCAAACACTGGTACTCCAAAACACTGTCAAAAGCAGGAACCAGCTCTCCTTTAGCTGCCCCCTCTGCACTAGACAACGTGAAGGTGGCTTTTTTTTTTAAGGTGTACCTTACCACATCTCTCTACTGTAGTTGTAACTAGCCCTTTTTCACTGTCTTTCTCAGTCTGCAGGGAATATATAATACAATGAATAGCAAAACCTTTGTAGTCCTCTTCAGTGACACTGAGACAGAGCCATCCCCTGTACCATATTCACTCAAAATAGGGTAAGGTCTGAACCAGCAGCCAATAAGTACCTCTGACATCCTCACTGCACATTGAACGTGTAAAGCAGTAAGCAACAAGGTGCTAAGGAGTTTATTATTTTTGGATGCTTCATATCAGAAAGCCACTTCAAGATCTTACTGCTTTGCTAAATTCTACAATATGTGCTTATTTCCAGTCCAGCGTTATCCAGTTTATACATGTTTCCTTTTGGTCTGCCTTGTCCTTTAGTCTAGCTTGTTTTCTGCTTAGCTCTTCACCAGTACAATATATTTATAAAAAGCTGTACTGTACCAAACTGTACTGCATTCAAGTCTTCATTCTGCTAAACTAAGCTATACACGTTCTTCCAAATGCTGTAGGTATAGGCTCTCTCATCTGCCTCCAGGTCAGTTTAATAGCAGTTTTATATGCCTGATCAACTTCCATTCATCTTGCTTGAGCAGTATGCCCAGCATCTTGCCTAACATCTATGGGAAATACGTCACTGAATGTGTGATAAGATTTTGGGGTTTACACAGCACAAATTCTTCCCATTAGATTTCAGTTAGTGAGCTCTGTACTTCTGACAGATGCATATTATTAGTCCATAAATAAATTTTTTTGGACATTCTATTTTAGTTTTTTTTTTTGTTTCTTTCTTTTTTTTTTGGTTGGTTGTTATTTTTTTAACCCCACTCATCAATTTTATTCTTTCTTTACGAGATTTTGGTTCTGTAGTCTTCCAGCTCTGTATCAGGTTTTAGTAGCACACACCTACATATTTTGTGACAATTTAATTAATGAAAATTCTACTCGAGTTCCACACCCCAGTTATATCCTTGCCATTAGTTTTTATTCAATAACTGCCTTCTTCTCAGCAGCCACTTTCTTACCATGTAACTCTTTCAGTATTAGTGCTTAACCTTCTCTAGTGTAACTTTTACATTGCCAATTGTTAGAGATATACCTGGTATGGAATTCTGTATTTCATGAGTCAGCTGGGTTTGATTTCTGAGATGAAGAATATGTGGCCAGCCAACATGAGCCCAGGAAGATCTTTGATTTTTACCTCCATCTCATTTTTAACTTTTATCACAACTGCTATCTTGCCCTTGCTCCTGTATGTATTATAATCCTTGATACTTCAAACATTCACTACTGACACCCTGTTTAAATTATCTATATTACTTCTCTCCTTAGCATCACATTTTTTTCTTAGTTCTCCTTTTACTTTGTTGTTTGACTATTTATTCTTGTTCCGTTATGAGATATAACTCGGCTCATATTTTGGCAACTCTCACTTGATCCCTCTACTTCTTGACCTTAAAAACATGGCTTTCCCTTCAAATATTGAAATACCTATGAAAAGCTTCTATCATTGCATTACAAAGAAAACCAAACGAAACCCAAAAACAACTATATGCGCTCCAACTATACTTCACAAAATCTTCAAACTCAGCCAAATCAAAATCAATTTTTGCTGGGACTCAGTTTAGCATCTCTTTTGCCCAAGGGCTATTTCTCTGCCAAGTTGCTGCTTTTGCTCCCACCCATTTCAACATTCTTCAGACTATTCAAAATTCATGTATGAATCCAGTCTGCATTTATATAAACATACAAGGTAGAAAAAGAATGCTACTGGTCAAATTCTAATACAAGCTGCTTTGAAGAACAAACAGTTCTTTCTTCCAGTTCTACGTCTAAAATTCTAAAGAAGCTGTTTCAGGTAAGTGTGGAAAGGAAGTGTGCGCTACAGAGACATCTAGAGACATCTGTCTTCTAGACAAGTAGTGGGTTTTCTGCTATGGCTTAGCCAATAGTCTTCAAGACCATTATGCAACGAAAGCACCAATTGTTATACCCAGAGTTAAGAAATCACTATAGTGTACTTGCAGCATTCATGTGGCTTAGAGGTTTCCACAAGTGAAGTTGTATTTTTTTTAGTATAGTTATATAAACAGTAAATCCCCTTTGAACAGGAGAGATTCTATAAGCAGTTCTGTGTATTGTTACTTTTAACACCAGCAATTCCTTCTTGTTGGGGAATTTGGATGTGATGCAAAAGTTGTGTTCAATATAGTAAAAACCAACAGGGCTCCTTACGACAGCAGTTACCACACCTCACTGAGGTAATCCTAAACCATACTAAACACTGTCATTTCGAACTGCTATATGACTAATTTTGCTCTTTAGCCCTGAGCATCTAAACAAGAATCTGTTCAGGATCATTTTCCATGATATATGCTGCATTCTAATCCTTTAGTCCTGCAATGTTTTAACTAAGCATTAGGCAAGTTCATAGCTCAGAACTGCAGAGCAAGAAAACATGTTTGTACTAAAAGAAAAGTGGTAGGAGGGTGAGCTTCTAGGCTGGGCAACAAAGGAAATAGAAAAAAAAAACAACAAAACCCAGGAGGGGTGAATACATCTGCAGGACAGGTCTAGTCCAGCATCTCTGTTCAGAGATTGTGTTGCCTATGAGGAGGTAGCAGCTCTTACAATTACATTGGCACACCACCTTGGAGAGGTGAGACGTAACAGTCTGTAGTTACTTTGCCAACTGGTGTTTCAGAATACGCCTGTATTTTATTAAAGGCCTTGGCTCAGGACAGCAAACAAAACTGGTTCAAAGCCTGCTTTTAATATCAAGTATCAAGGTTTCTGACTGTCTGAAAGACTCTTGAAAAGGACTGTATTACTACAGACCATTGAAAAGCCATGAGTAAGAGTTCTCAATTAGGAATGTAATGCTAATTAGGCTTTTTGGGTCAGCCTGGGTGGGTTGGCTAATTAGCAAAAGTAATATACCCATGTGACTGGCCTGGAGTGTGGGTGAGGTTCCTGGAAGCACCAGGTGATATCTGGTGAAAAAAAAAAAGGATGTGTGGGTGGTAAAATCAGGACAGCTGCACTCAATGACTAGAGAGAGGGGAAATACACCTTCAGCAGAACCTACACAAAGGCTCTAAACTCTCAGAACAGTTGAGGTAAGGATTAGCAAGCTCCTATAAGGTTTATTGAAAGCTTAATTTAGGCTAAAACAATTTCTTTGTAAGATGGAGAGATATGCAGATTGCATAAGTACTGATGTTGTCATGTCAAGTCAGTTTGGTGATGTATGATAAAACCCAAAGACAATTTCAGTGCAAGAACGAATGGCAAATTTGCTTCAGCCTCAAGGCATGGAGGAGACAGGCCCTGCAGATGTTGTTTTAATGCTTAAGCAGATGTGAATTTAAACTGCCAGCTTGTGTTTTCAGTTTCTAAATAGAAGATGAGTTTTACCTACATAATCTTTTGTTTTTGTTTTAGTAGATAAATAGAAACACTCATATCCTCCCTAGTCATCCTCCTCCAAACAGAGGACCATGCAGGTTGTTTTGTGTCCCTTTGTAAGGCCAGGAAGTCTACCACATGGTGATCGTAGTAATCTTCCTTATAAAATATTATTGCATGCTTTCTAAGAAAAGTCACATCATCTGTTTGGTAGTCCAGAAAGAAACTCTTGGAGGTCCTTAAGCCCAGGTGCTTATAGTTTCCCTTTAAGGGCACAGTCTATGTGTGTCACACTGCCACCAAAGGAAACCCAGGCTCCTGTAATACAGAGCACCCAAGTGCCCTAAGGGCATACAGAGGAAGGTGCCAGTGCCTCAGAACAAGGGTAATAGAATATGAAAGGAGTTTGCTCCTCTGGGGCATCTTTTCAATGTTTTTTCTCTGGGCTAATTTCCCCAGGATCCCAGGAGCTCCTGCTGTCAGTGAGTGTTGTTCCAGGGAGCTCCAAGGCGTTCTACAGAGTGGATACCACAAATACTTAATGTTATTGAAACATGCATAGGATAGAATGTCAGCTTCTACATGTGGTTCAGAAAGTTACAGGAAGAAACAAAACAGAGAAGACTTTAACTCACACTAAAGTACCTTAAAATTTCCCAGTGGCTGTGTCTTTTTTTTTAGGAAATTCTCTTCTTTTCTACATATCCTCATCCTTACAATGATGCTTACTGAGAACTATGTAACTGCCTCAGTTAATACAGGGATCAGATTTTGCCTCATTTTCATTTTGCATGTATCATTTTTATTTCTTATTTGGTCTTCTGAAGGTTGGTAACTCTAAATTATTAGAGTTTTGGACCTGTCCTATGTCTTTTTCTTTATGTAGCTAAAGCAAACAAAGCCATTTGCAGCAGCTGCATGTGATAGAGTGGTACTGTAGCAATTAAAAAGTGTAACTTTTAGATTGCTCTGCAGGAATTCACATCACTATGCATGAAATTGATTTGTGTAGTTCTAAGATCAAATACAAATATATCAGAAATAAACCAGTAAAATTTGGAAGAAACATGTTTAATTAATTTTACATTTACTGTTTAATACATTCTGGGTTTTTTCCCTCTTGACAGATGGCAGTTTAATTTCTGGATCTGTAAAAAACCCTGTGCTATTATGTCAAATACTTTAACATATTTCACTTCTCAAAATATTAGAGATGGCCTAACACAAAGTTTGGATTCAGATACTAATGTTCCCAGAGGGTGTTCTGCTCCAAGGTTTTGGTTCAGGCCCATCTTTTTCTCTCGGCAAGTATATGTTTGAAAAGGATACTGCCAAATAAATCTCCTGTTTTGAAAAGTTAAGTATTACATGTGTTTCTAATAACATGTCAGATGGAGTAGCATGAAGTAATTTCAATTATTTTTATTATTTGTCTGTGGTTTCTGCTTCCTTCTTTCATTTTGCTTAGGAAACAGCTAACCTAACATCTCCCTTCCCATTTACAGTCAGCGAATCAAAGTGAAAATATCACTAGCAAAAAGTCCTCCTGTGCTAGCGCTTCCATATACAAGCAGATGTAATTAAAAATAAATTATTTCTTAAATTACACAAAGGTATCTGAAGTCCATTTCCTATTCAGTCTATCGTTAAAAAAAAAAAAAAAAAAGAGAGAGAGCAGAAGCAATGAGAAAACAGAAAAAGTCATTCAATGTGCTAGGAACTGAAGGAAAAATACTGTACACAAATGGAGGATCTGAGAAAGCACTCCTTGTATCATGATCACATACTGCAAAGGGAAAACAATTTATTTTTTTTAAGAAGTCAGCTTTGGATTAGCCCAGGATTCATCCATCATGTCAGACAGCAACTAAATTAGAAAATGTTATCTGGAATGAATTAAAAGTATATGTTCAGCCCCAACCAATAAAGAGATTTCTAATGAAAATGAAGACAAATTAGTGGAAAATTGGAACTAAGCTACTCTAATTTTTTTTTTCTTTTCTGTTTTCAAATGTATTTTCCAGAGTGGATCACTAAAGGAGCCAGAGCCAAACAAAATTCCACCTCAGCGACCACCACCTCAAGGTTGTTTACAGTACATTCTCGACTGTAATGGCGTTGCAGTAGGACCAAAACAAGTCCAGGCTACTTAGATAATTGAGACTAAGAGCAAGGGTCAAAGCAAAAATGGAAATAAAAGAAAAATTAAAAAGGAAAAGAAAATAAGCATACATATGATCTCAAAAGCAAACATACCAGTTTTGTTCAATTTTTGCATTGTTAAAGTGCTGACCTGGACTGTGTTTTTTCTATGCAGTGTCAACTATACCGTCTGGTTGTTTCCTTGTTCATGTCTGTGCGTGTAATGCTTACCTACCTTTCTCTGTAAAATTTGTGATTTCAGGGCTGTTGTCAACAGTGTACAAAGAATGTGCCTCTTTAGAGCCCAGTGCTACTGTACATTATGGATGGTTAGACAGTATTTTTTGAGTATTATATATCGTTCAGTAAAATACCACCAAGGTGCAAATCTAAATAATTTTGCTTACTCTGTGAGTGTGTGCACACTGTACTCATAGCCTTTATTTTTTTGTGCGTGTGCATGACCAATAGATAGGTGATCCAGATATATTTTTAAAAGTCTAGATTACATTTTGCTAGTGAGGCTCTTTATTTATAATTTTATAAAGTTTGTTAACATTTGAGTTTTACTTATACACAAGTGGAAGTCTAATATTTTGGTGACTCCATAAGATACAGTTCTTCCCAAGGAATATTTAAAATATCTTCTATTTTACATACTGGTATTCATATTTTTAGTAATGCTGCATTAAATTATTAGCTACAAAGCTATGTAAATGGGCCACCTATGTGCAATATCTTAGTGAAAGTGTGAGTATTTAATGTATCCTAATTCAAATAGTACCTTTTGTTGTCATTCTGAATTAGTCCTCTTCAGAGATTTTTAATGGAAACTAATGCAAATACTTTGAAAAATCTTATAACTACCTGTCACATCCCACTCAGGCTTGGGGGGAGAAGGGAGTGACAGAGACTTACCTAAGAGTTAAATCCCAGGTTATTTTGTGAGAAGTAGCTCAAGGACTGTTAAATTTCCTGTAAGAGCTTATTTTTTTTAAAGATAGTGAGATGATAGGTGATGGTAGACCGAGGTACCTTTAACCACCTAGAGATCTTATCCTTAGATCAGAGTGCACAACCAAAATGTCAGCAGTTTTCTTTACCAACTCAAGTCTGTATTTTAAGCTTAGAAATATCAGATAGCTAGAAAGAAAATTCAGTCCCAGCCTTATCCACAAAAATAGGGTTTATAATAATTGCTTGAAATCAAACATGCAAAAATAGTTGAGATGCCTGACAACTGCTAGATTTTCTGTTGGTAAATTATTTGTGAATTTTACATAATCAATTTATAGTGTAATATTACAAGAAATATACAGGCAGACAGTTAATCTGTTGTGAGAAATCTAACCTAGAATCACAAGCTCCACACAGCTAGCATACCATAAAGCTTAGTTGCAAGTGAGCCACAAATACCTATAATTTTAATCTTGAATATGTACAAAGATGAGTAGTGGCCATTAGTTTAGCGCAAACAATTTTGTTGAAAGGCAAAACAGCCTTATGTTCTACTTCTGTTTTCCCTACAAACACTGGAAAAAATTATCAGTGAAAATCATCATTCTTAGTGTTTCTTTTAGTTGTACAATCTGTCTGGTAGGATGAGAATTAAGGTATGCATTATTAGCTATTTAAATGTTTGTGGTAAGTGCTACTGTTTACTACCTATCGGTAAATTACATTCTTTGCTTTAGTGATCAGCATTTGTCTGGGTCAGTGATCATTCCAATGATGGCATTGGCTATTTTTATTCTATGTTAGGAAAATTTTACTTAGAATCAGGTTCAGATATCCTTACCTCCAGACACTACAAAAGTGAATAAAACCATACTGCTGTGGGGTGAAGAAATGAATCTGATGATTGATTTTATTCAAATCGGTTGGTTTGGTTTTCTTTTTGCATGCAGTAGTACCAGTATTCACAAGTGCTTTTCACACGACAACATGAGTTGTGTGTGCAAGGAGGAGATGGGTGTTACAGATAGGATCTCAGCTTGTTGACTGTACAGGATTTACAAGGGCACACACTATTCCTACATACCAGAGATGAGAAGCAAGCCAAAATGTCTCTCTGCATGTAAGCATGCTTAGGTGCAATATTGTGGGTAACAGGGAACAGATGTTTTACAGTGTAGGTTTAATGTTCAGTTTTGTTGAGTTATTTTTGGTAAAAGTTTCTTTCATGATTGTTGCCTTTTGTACAACCCAGCTGCAAGAAAGTGAGCAAATGCTGGAAGTGTGACAGCAGTATATCTTTTATGTGAAATATCTTGTACAGCTTAATGTGCAATAAAAGAAAGTTATATCTGTCTTCAGTGTAAAGTTTCTGGCATCCAAGCCTGTACATACAAGTGGGGGAAAGAAACCTTTCTGTTTTTCAATATTGAGTGAGAGGAGACTAATAAGAAAATGATCCTTATTAAGATGTTGCAAGACCATGTTATCACCTTCAAATATTTCCTACAGAAGGGGTTCAAATTAATAAACAATGAAGGCACATTCCTTAACATACAGTACGTGCTATTTATCTTTCTACACCACAACACACTGCTACAACTGTATTAAAAATTATTGAAGCGTTAGTACATGTTGTTCTCAGACACATGCACTGGAATCTCGTATAGTAAGTGGACAGGTAACTGTAATAGCAATTACAAAAAAAAAAATAAAAATATGTATTGCAGCAGTACTTCCAGATATGAAGGTTAGAGGCCTGAATAGATTGAGTCTTTTACTTGCATTAAATATCTGTGTAAGACTAAAAATTCCCAAATGTTCAGAGTATCTAGATCAGTTTCTATAATTTTTACTGTTTGGCAAAACATTACTCTGACTGAAACATTATGCAAACAAATCACTCAGAACTTCATCCTATCCTTTCTTCCCCTTAATTCAGATGGCCTGCGTGCCTTGTCACATACAAGAATAAAGAAGAAAACCACATTCAGACATCTGAGATAAAGGCAGAATGCCCACTGACAGCTGACACAGCACTATTTCAGTCAGAAAACATAAAAAACCCCAAACCTCTGTATGATGATGTAGCATCTTTTGGCTGTGGATTTCACAGCGTGAGTTTCTACAACACATTGTAGTTCCACGCTCGATGCAGTATTTTGCCAGTATCCTTCCTTCTCAGTGAAAAGATCTCCATGGTAAAGACTCAGTAATGACTTTCTTGTGTTGCGCGTAATGTTCTTAACATATTTCACTAAGGAGTTAAGTTATCAGAAGACTTTAAATTAGCTGGAAAATTTCAGTATAAAGTTGTTTTACTGCAATAAGACTGAACGTAAGAGGAATATTACAGATACCATTTTAAAACTTTGGAGGAACAAATCTGCAATAACTACACAGGAAATAGTAGTTGTATTGCTGAAATAGTGAAGTTGCTGGTAAATTCAATTATCTGCACCAAAATTATACTGGGTCTAACTCCTTTGACTTGATTTGAAGTCAGTGCCGATACTGCTGGGATAAATTTGGTGCTTCTTAGCAAGTTAAGCATGAATCATAGAGGCTCCAAGCAAGTTACTAAGGTACCAACTGTCATTAGTAGTACTGACTACATAAAATTGCAGTCCATATTAAGAGAGTTTTGCCTCAAAAGTAGAATTAATCACATTCAAGGATGCTTATATACTGTTGGATATGAAATCTAATAAGACTTCTTTGATACTATAACATTATGAAGTTTTTCTTGTACTGAACCTAGGGGGCCCAGTGCAACCCCAAGGAATGCAATCACAAAGCCAGGAGCCATTGCAGCCACAGCGCATGTACCCCCCCGGGCAGTCAGCAAAGCCCGCAACTTCCCAGCCACAGCGTCCACCTGGACCTACAACTCAGCAGCCACGTCCCCAGGCTCAAGGTCCTTCCAGCGCCAGATTATCAAAGGAAGCAGAGCCACAGCCACAGCCTGCTCCACAGCCAGCTCCACAGACAGCTGTACAACCGCCTCCACAGCCTGCTCCACAACAGAAGCCTCAGTCTCACCCTCAGCTTAAGTAAGATTTGCTTTCTCCATTTTCTCTTCTCCTCATAACCCAGATTTTGTTGTTGTAACTGTAATTTGAGAGTTGGTCTAACATTCAGAAGAAATGTACATGATGTTTGTATGTGTTAGGGTAATGGTTGGACTTGATGATCTTAAAGGTCTTTTCCAACCAAAACAATTCTATGATTCTAAGTCTAAAATGAAAGCTTATTCTCTGTTTATGATTATGATAGACAGTATCATTAGTTATAGTCTAAGCACCACACAAAATTCCATTTACTAATTGTGCAATTTCTGCCCCAACTAGGTCTGAAAACTTGTAATTTTTCTTGTATTTGTTTTCTCCTTTTTATGTCCCTGACTCATGATCTGGGTGTGCTGTCAGCATGCACAGAAAAGAGGAAGTCATATCTATTTAAACTTTTAACCTTGCAGTCACTCAGACAGCAGATTCCTGTTTCAAAAGGCCTATCTCAGAAACAAACTGAATGAACAGTGGCTGCTAAACTGGGTTTCTTGATGGCTTTGCTCCATTCATGGTTACACACAGCTACTGAATGTACAGCACAAGCAACTCAGAGAGGCTGCAGGACTCGTACAGAAAGCTGCCTTAGTTCTCTCACCCCTGAAAGATTCCATAGGGCATGGTATCATCTATTGTTGCTGTATTTTGCGACAGTGAAGAGTGTGGAAAGGGTCTGTAGCTGCATCCCTGCTCACAGCTTAGACTCATTGAATAGGCACTGTGGGGAAGGTATTGGCAATGGTTCGCTGGTTTTCAGTATAGTGACGCTGACACACGGTATCACTGGCACATTCTACTTATTTTGGTATGTGCAAAGACTGGCATGTAGTCGTTTATCCCAGTAACACAGATCCCTTTTTTTTCACCTACTCATACACTAATACCCGTGTGAACCAATTCTGAGTCCTCTCCTAAGGACAAGTCAGTGGCAAAAGATATGTTGGGTGACAATGTGCAAAGATGACAGTATTTTCCTTGCCTTCCTAGGACAGTGCTTTTAATTCATTTTTATAATCCTAAAACTCAATTAATCCAGTACTTAAGTATACATAGAGAATAGGGAGGTCGATTTTCTTAAGCAAGATGGAAACAGTTTGTAGATTGAAACTTGTGAACTTCTGACATCGAAGAAAAACAGGAAGAGGTACAGAAGAACTGTACCACATACTGTTTCCCAGCTTTCTCCCTTTTCTTTAGTTCCTTCTTCAAATCTAGATTAATTTTTCTCTTCTTCAAACAGAAGAGAACAGTCTCTATTTCAAATAAAATAAAACAGGAGAAATTATTTTTTTTAAGATGCAAGCCGTAATAAGAGTAGTTTTCCTGACTTTCAAGAAGCAGTTTTAGGTCCACACCAAGACTCAGATCTCCTGCCTGTAGGATCAACTCTATTTGCATGTGTATGCTTTGTATTCACCCACATGCTGTTGCCTAACCTGTATGTACATGTTATTAATCTGTGAATAAATATTTAATTAGGCTACTTATTGTGTTACTAATCAAGTCAAGTGCTGCTTCCCACCCTCCCTCTTTCAGTGAGTACAAACAAACATTTATCAGTCTATTCTCATTAGCACAACTATAATTTATGAAAAACCTAAAACGCCCATAGCACTGTTTGCTGTACATTATTAGTTTAGAGGTAGAGAAGTTGCAAACCATGGAGAGTATAAGAGAATCTGAATAAGAAAAGTGCTTCAGTTTTACTATAGCCAAAACTGAAATCCTGTTATTGTGCTGAGATAAACATGAAATCGGTTAACTTGTCATACTAATGGATGTCTTTGTAAAAAGATTATAATTCATTCATGGTTTCTATTTAAATTCTATCCTATTTTTTAAATATTATTTTACCTGACAAGTCGTGAGTTAAAAGTTTGAAGCTTCAGATATTTTCCTTCTTGTATGTTATTTTATTCATGTTTCCAAGAAATTATACCATAGTTAGATGAAAGCATTAAAACCAGAATAGCATTGCTAGACTAACTGCTTATAGACAAGAAAAATTATATCTGATTTGGGGATTTTTTTTTAAGATATAAAATGTCATTAATCCTACATCAAGGATCAAATGTCCTATATATATATCTATATATATATATATATCTAACCTTAGGATTCATTCTTCAGATATCACCAATATACTTGCTGTTCCCTTGTGCATACCTGTTTGGAACCTTAATGAACACAATTATTAATCATCCTGTGTTGGGTGGTGGTGTGGATTTAATAGTCAGGCCCACTTTTTCCTCAGGTTCTAATTTACATCACCCAATTTACTGGAATACGATGTTTCTGATCTGTAAAAAAAGCAGCGTGTTCTCTAAAGAAGATGATCCTACTTCTGAAATTGAAGTACATGAGGAGCATGCTGTGTGGCAGCAGCTCTGTATCCTACATTTAACTATGTTTCTTGTGCCGAATGTCCATTTTGTTCACATGCAAACTGTCTACATCTCAGGGACATTTTTTCTTTTCTCATAGTTTATAGGAGTTGTATGTGGATGGAAGCTGGTAGACAATATGACCATACAAAACATGTTGCACTTTTGTCTTGCAGCAAGTCGCAGTCGTTGACAAATGCCTTCAGTTTCACAGAATCATCCTTCTTCCGATCATCTGTGAACGAAGATGAAGCAAAAGCTGAAACTATTCGAAACTTGAGGAAATCCTTTGCTAGTCTTTTTTCTGATTAGACAGCTTCATCTAAATGTACCTAGCGTATAGTCTAAAAACTCTGTGAATGTTCCATAGGTTTTGTTTTCCCTGTGACAGTACCCTTCTCTACTGTGCTAACTGTTGTATTAAGCAATATGTTAAACTTACAAAAAAAGAAAAAAATAATAGAAGAAGGACTTTGATGCGATACCATTCAGGAACATGTCTAAAGATCTCTGAAGAAGGAAGGGTTCTATAACTAACGAGTTCTGAGTTCTAAGGTCCATATCCATTGTAATATTGTGGCCTTATCGTGACTGAACTATATAATACTATTTGAGACTCCTTTGTAGAACTGTGTTAATACAGCATTGAGTAATGGGTTTCTCCTTGCTTGACCCATTTCCAGTGCATTGCAATGCATGTGTATTTTGTGTGTAAATGTTTTGTACTGCAAAAGTATAGTCTTGTTCTCACCTCCCAAATTTAGGAGGCAATTCACGCTGACATTCATGTCAAGCCACACAAATAATGTGAGAAATTGAAGCAGCTTCTTCCTTCTTATACAATCTTTCCATCAGCTGGTTGTAGACTTCTGATGTATTGCTCAGAGTTATCAGTACACTAACTTAATGTCATAAATAGAATGTATATGTACTACTGTATCTCCATATGTCTATTTAAATTTATTTCCAAACTGTAACCATAGCTGGGTTTAGTTGCAAAGAATATGCATGATGTTGCCCTTATTTTTGTGAACACCTTCTAATAAATGTAAAGTCCCATGCCTGATTTAAACAAATGTCTTCTACAAAGCTTGTTTCAACATCAGTATGTATTGTCATAATATTACGAGCAGTATTGAAAGGGTAGCATTATGATTATACAATATTTGGACACAAACCGCACCTGTAACAAAATAAACTATCACAAATAATTCCCGTTTGAATCGGCATCATAAAAAAAAATTCAAACTCTAGGAACCTCATTTATATTTTCTAGTAAGTTATGTGTTTTAAAAATATTTCTCTAGCTTGCAAAAAACAGAATTGATCCCAGACTTTGAGGTAATAGCAGCATATTTTATTTTATTTTATTTCATTTTATTTTTTTGTAAGTTACCTAAATCACTCTGAGGTTCATTAGTAATCTCTAGACTATCTGTTTCCAAATGATTATCATGTCATTCTGCCTATCATGAGTTACATGCAGCAAGCAGTGTTCCTTGCCAGGAAACAGTGCTAACGGGGGGAACAAGAGAAAATAACTGTAATATTAGCATGTCTGAAGGAGAAAACAACAAACACAATGTTAACTTAAAATCCTTGTGGGATTTGCAGTGGGTTTGCAGAGACACATCTATTTGCCTCAGAAATGTTACCTCCTGTAGATCTGGTGGTTGCTGAAGTCTATTTAAATCACAATGACCATTAGATGATGCAAGTACTTTCAGGAGTTTTGGACTCCTTTGGGTGGAGAGCCTGGCTTGGGCCTGGAGGTTGGCAATGAGGTATGGAAACCTTAATCTCTAGCCATGTCAGTATTTAGTTGGTACATTTGCACTTGATCACTCTCTGTTTGTGTCAACACAGTCGAGGTGGATGATCTTAGCATAGCTATTTCCTGAAGAGCAGGCATAGCCGAGTCACTCACAGGCAATACCAACCCCCTTTGGACTGACTCAAGATCATAGTCAAACCCTTGTGCCTAGGACAATGTGTTCCTCCAGGTTAAGACTAAAATGATGGGTGAGTTTGCCCTGCAGCTTTACAAACATTAAATCCATAGTGTTACCCTCTCTAAGATGGATTCTTAGTCCCTCTGTTTGGCATATAACCCTCATCTTTGTGGAAGAGCCCTCAGAGAAGCCTTGCTGAATTAGTGACAATTCACCATGTACAGAAGCCTGTAGTTAACACATTTAATCCTGTGGCAAAACAGAATGCTTTAACTCTTAGTAGTTTTTATTCATAAAATATCAGCTCTACTTTGGTTTTTTTTTTACATTTTGTCCCCCTCCTGCCCCCCGCTGGATTAAACACTCTTCACTGGGCTGCAATAACAACCATGAGCAGTCCGAGAGCCTTTCATGTCTGAGATGGACTTTACTTTTAGATTACAAAGATTAATCAGAGTTGCTAACACAAATTAATTACTGCTACAGAGAAAGCATAGTAATTATGCATAGTTTGGCATGGTTCATGATTAGTACATGCTTAGTTTCAGCAATATTTAGTACAATGTGAATTACAGGTAGTTCATTAGTGCAGGCCCCAGATTTCGACTTGAGGCAAAGTTTCTCACTCATATAAAATTCCCTCCCACCTCTTCCTGGGAGAAAACGGGTTTCACTACAGCCTTTGTTTTACCATCTGGAACAAAAAAAAAGAAAGAAAGGAAAAGAAAAAAGAGAGTAAGATGATGCAATCAAACCTGCATGGTGTATCCTCCCACACAGTGTACATAACACATTGCCTCTCCGCCATGCCAAAACTTCTTTATACCTCCAAGCATGCTAAAGCGTGTCACATGCAGGCCGATGCATGCTTATGTTCCTCATTCAGTGGTTCATGGTGAAGACATTTTTAAGCAATCTATAACACATCTCTGAAATAGTAATCAGAAAGAGAGAGGAGAGGAGAGGAGAGGAGAGGAGAGGAGAGGAGAGGAGAGGAGAGGAGAGGAGAGGAATG
>JANHFX010026411.1:172913-213080 GCA_027560015.1 Chloroceryle amazona
GAGGGAGAGGGGAGGCGCGGGAGGGGGGGGGGAGGGGGGGGGGGGGGGGGGGGGGGGAGGGGAGAGGAGAGGAGAGGAGAGGAGAGGAGGAGTTGGTAAAAAGTTCATTCCAACATTTATTGCCCATTAGCATTCTATTTTGGCTTACTTCGTTAAATAGATTGTGGCTGAATTCATGTGCAAGCTCTAAATACCCAGTTATCCAGTAGAATGCTACCTGGGTTTGCAGAAATGGTAACATAAGGTCTGTATTTCATTTACACCTTTCCCATGCAGATGCAGCTTGTGATGCCTTGGTTTTCTGTGCATAGCACTCCATCATTTTTTTTCGTCTTTTATGTATAAATCAGAATAAGAGATCTACGAGAGCTACTCATCAAGTTTAGTCTTAAGCTTGAGATGGAGACATTTTCTGACCATTAGGCCTGAAGCCAATTCCAAACGCTGGAGCAGATTTCAAGAGATTGTAATTATGGACAAAGTGACTAATCCAGCTTTGAAACAACCACTAACCCTTCAGTGAAAATTAGTCAAAATAGTACTAAGGCACTATGTAAACACTGTGTGTACTTTGTACACTTCCTACTCCCCAAGAACAAAGTCACTTCCCTGAGCCAGTGTTCTCTCAATGAACAGATCACATCCAATAAAGCTCCTATTTACAAAATTGACAAAGTCAGTGCATGTTGTCTGTGCACTGACATGGCTGTTGCCAGGGTTTGGTTGAATACTACCAATAAAGTTCCTAGCAAGTTGGCTGTCAACAGCAGCTTCCAGTGAGGTTGAGTAGGATCCAGGTGGATGAAGAAGCCCAACATGGCTATCATCTAGTGCCTCTCTGGTTCTCCTATCCTGATGCCTATCTTGGTAACCAAGATAGCTACACAGGGGCTGGCAGGGATGATACGGGATCTATGGGGACCTAGGCGCCACTAAAACAGCAATTGGAGGCTGAGCAGGATATACCAAGGTGATCTAAAATGGCACTAGTTGCCAATTTTGGGGACCAAGTGTCCTTCTGTGTCTGGACACTCAACTATCTCATTCTTTGGAACCATTCTGGTGTGGAGCAAGAGGCAACTTCATTGAGCTCTGCTTTTCTTCCCCTGGCAAAATAAAGCTATCAAGCCAGACAATGCTACAAACAAACAAGCATTTGCAAATTTTGATCACTAGTAGAGTTTATTTCTCCATACCAAAAATAACTAAAGGTGATTATTGACTTAGAGTAATTTAAGAAAGATGATCTAAACTGTTGTGTATGCCAATACAAATGAATTTAAGTTCTGAATGAAAATACATGTCTCCAACACGGAAATCCTTTTTTATTAGACATACTTTTCTAAACAAGCAAACTTTTTTCCTATTTTTTAAAGATATTTTTTAAAATTTTGTATCAAAAGTTTCAAAATAGATACCTAAAATTAGTAATTATTTTTCCAAAGGCATATTCAGTTGTGGAAATAAGCTGCCAAATTTGTAAATTCTGTTTTCCTCATTTCCTCTAATTTCGCTTCATTTTCTAAGGAAGACTATTTCACCTCAAGATGACAGTTTACATTAAGTTTTACAAAACATTGATTTTCTCAGCTGTAGCTGATTCTTGTAGCTCAAAAAGTAATTCAAGAAAAAATGGAAATAATATTCAACTTTCTTTAAAAAGAAAAATGTTTCAGATAAGAAGTAGAATATTAAGTGAATTCTTTAAATTTAAAATAGGCCAAGAAGGACAACAGTAAGAATAACCCCGTTTCACTTTAAGATACCCCAGGGAATAAAAGGGACTCGTGTTCCCCCCTCCCAGTTTATGTTACAAAGAATTAGAAAGAGGATTTTTTTTTTTTTCTCCTTAAAAAGGCAGTTTTTCTATTTTTTTACCAGGACTGCATTTTTGACTTGTGTTAGTAGTGGCATTGCTCAAAACTTTCCAAGGGTGGACGTGGTGTTTAAAAACTGATCACTTCACATGACTTCACACTGAAGTTTCCTAGTACAGGAAATATATTATGGAGGAAAAGGTACCTGCCTCTACTGCTAGCTTTCTGTTAAGTAAGGGAGGGTAACAGAAACTGGGTAAAGTGTAAGATAACCTGACAAGCCTGAGAATCGATAAATTGGGAGCTTAAGTCTTTGCACATGTTTTTTGTTAGCATTTGTCTCTCCTTCTAATCACTCCTAATTTACTCACATGTGCCTGGTTTTGTGACCAATCCCAAGCAGCCTAATTCTGCTCTAAGGTTTTATAAACTCTGAGGAGGAGGTGTTCTCCCACCCCACCCCGGGAGGATTTTGAGTTGCTACTATTGCCTTGCATTGACTTAGCTCTCTAACACCATGAGGATGGCAAAAGTAAGTAGTACAAAAAGTGAAAGTGACTATTAATGTTCTCTCCTTCTTTCTTAGCTAAAAATGAGGTTTTGGTAAAAGATTGTGTAGGTTTTAACAGCACCTAGACAGGCAATACAAAAGAACTTTTGTCTATCCAGATGAGAAACAAAAACAAAAGAAAAAAGTAGTGCATGTGGACTGGTGCTTCATTGTTTTTTTTAATTTGAGAGCTACTTCTCTAAAGTCTGTTACAAGTCTTTGAGTGACAAGCACTTTTAAGTGCTGCCTCATACAGGGACTTAAAATTATCCAGCTAGAGCTGCTCCATCAGTTACAAAAGTGTTGCAATACTGAAGAAACAGCAGGCAGTACTTCAAATACATGAAACAAAAATGAAGAAGACCCGTGTTTCTTTAGTGTGACATGTGCACTTTTGAGGCTGTAGCAAAACCTGAAGTGTGGGTTTCATTTATCCTAACACAGAACAGTGAAGGTGATCACTCAAAGAATTAATAGGGATCATAGGTGCTAGATTTTTAGTAGTGCTGCTGTTAAGGAAGGGCAGGTTAAACCTGATGCTTCTTTTCCCCTACCCCTCAAGTATTTCACATAAAATTCTGCCATCTAAGTTTCCTGAAATTTTGTTTGTGGGAATAAGAGCTATCAGGTAAATTTTTTTTCAGATAATCAGAAAAAGATGTCAATGATAGAGAAGATTATATTTATTTCATTCCCACCCACTGCAATAAGAGCATCTCACAGCTTCACTCATAACATGCCTCCTCCCCTAAAGTTAGGAGGAGTTTTAACATACAAAGAAAGAAGAGGTAGCAAAGCATCCTTTCATGAAGTGTAGAATGCCATAAGCTAACACCTCTCTTGCCAAGTGTGCTCTAACTGGAGATCTGATGCACAGATTTCTCTAACTGATGATTATGTAAATCTTCCAGATGGGCCCTTTAAAAAGCAGATAACTATCCGGACTATATCTATCATCACTGAATACTTCATAGTTTTGGCTGGTTCAAGCCAAACTGCTGTAGCCTTTGCTTTCTGCATGTTTTTCTTTCTTTGCAACCTGTATTAACAATAGTTTTGTGAGCGTGGATGTATCTTTAGGAACGTTTTTCCCACGTACGCATTTTTTTCCTTCAGCCGTGCATAGCCTGAACTTCATTGGCCTCATGCAGTAAGAACCATGGTGTGCTCCTAAAGACACTGCCACTACAATCTAGTGCGTGAACAACCTCTGCTGTCGAGGTGCCATCAGCATCAGCAAGCTGATGCTTGCTGCCATTGTAGTATTTGTCTCCTGCAATAGATCCACCAAAGAGTTGTGAGTGACAGATATTCAAGCTTAGGAAAAGGGAAATTCTCCTTTCCTCTCCCTTCCCCTCATAGGGAAGGGGAAATTAGTCACTCCCTAGCCATGAACTGAACCAGGCCTAATTGCTACCTAGAAATGATAGTAAATCAGAACTGTTCTGAGCTGTATTAGTTACCTGTTTTGGTGGCAATATAAATAGAATCGTTAACAGTAAGTGCTTTGAGTTGCACCTTAAGTCTCCTAGGAAACTGGGGAACATTTCTGTATAGAACGGATTCCACCTCTGCTATTGTTGCACAATCCCAAGCATACCTTCATTTTTAACAACCCTGAAAATGGGTGCTGCCAGCCACTGTGAAAATGTCTTCCCTCATTGCTTGATGGAATTGTAACAAATTTGGGTATATGGAGGAGACCTGTAATTTAAAGGCCTCTGCCCCACCTGTTATGGGAATGTCTCTGAACTAGGATCAAGGAAGCATTCTTTTTCTTATTTAGATGTATTTTGTCTGTTTGCAAGTCATGGCTTAATCTTTTTAAAAAGTGAAACAGTTGTTTTAAAAGTACCATGTCTCAATCTCTTCGCTCCTTTAGCTCAAGTTCAGTTACAGGTGAACACTACACTATAATATATATTCGTTTACTCAGCTTTGTTCTACAGTACATTTTTGAAGACATTAGCATTTTTCACACCTTTTGTTTTTTACTAGAAAGGGAAAGCATGTACATTGACTCTGGGCCACAGAGAGCTGATGTAATTTCATGGCAAGAAGACTCCTGCTGCCCTTAAGAATGTTAGTACAAGTTCTGAACTGACTTACCCTCCTCTGGAATAATTATGCATTCCACTCTGGCACATTTTATCATGCAATTCTCCTGCTTTGTAGATTACATGTCTTGAGGAGGTACAAAAGGGAAGAGCAAAGGCTGTTTTATTTCTATACATGCACCTAACAAAATTATATATACACACACACACCTCAAATAGTACTTTCAAATGTAAAATTATGTGAGAATTTACTTTACAGACTTATTTAATATGTACATTAAATACAGGTATCCTTTCATGCATCAAGGAGATGCAAGCATCTCTTGGGAGGAACACAGCAAGTATGGGGAAAATATATTGTCAAATTATAATGGAACAAGCTGGAACTTGTTCAGGTTAAACAGCCCACCCTCAAACTGCAAAAAGCTAAATTATGCCCTTGGCAACTTCTGAAAAGCAAACTGCCTTCAGTGGATTTCTGCAAATTTAACTGTCTAGAGTCTACAGCCACATCAGAATAAGTCTCCCTGATCTCAGAGATTAAGCAGTCCCCAGCCTAGTAAGTATTTGGATGAGACCACTTGGCAATTCCCCATAGCATGAGACATTAGCACAGGATGTGTTTGGAGCTGAGAGCTTGGTTGTGAGGGGGTGTTCATAGCATCACACATATAGTAAATGTACCTTCCAAAGAGGTATTGGGATGAGTTTATTAGCTTACCTCTCTAACTACAGCAAAACCCTATAAAGTAGGTTAAAAAACAAACAACAACAAAAAAAAAACAAAACCAAACAAAACCAACAAAAAGACCCAACCAAACAAAATCACACAGACACACACACAAAATTAAAAAACCCACCCAAACTGGAGGCTTATTTTAAGTGGCCTTACTTCTCTTTAAGAATAGATAATGAAAGCTGAATGAAAAGATTGAATTCAATCATTGGTTTTGAAAAATGGGGAGTAAAATATAATTATGTTCAAGAAAGGCTACAGACCAGGTTACTTTCTGGAGTGAAAGCATGAAAATATATGTTACTAGAGTCAATGTGTTACTGGAGTCAGCAGGAGCACACTGGGAAATAGAGCTGCTAGATAAATTTCTGGGGACACTTATTCCTCAAGACACAGACAGGAAGAGACATTTTACTATCCTTACAGTAACCCTTTTGATAGGTTTTAGTACATTTTCCTGAAGTGAAGATATTTCCAACAAACATTTCTTTTTGACCTTCAGCAGGTCATGAATAAAACTTTGAAGCAGAGCAGCAAGCACACTGACCAGATATGAACTCTACTTAGTGACCCGTGAGGGATTTACCGTTTCATTTTGAATGCTCCCAAAACATCAATTCAACTATAAAAAATCTCTACCTTGTTCTACAAAAGGTAGCATTCTGTACTAAAAATTTCTTTGGGCTGGTCATGCTGAGTTAAAGTCCCTGTGCTTCCCTGAGATGGGGGGTTGGGGTGGTGGTAGTGGGTGGAATTCTGTAACTAAGAAGGTTAAAAAAGACTCACTGTTGCTTTCAATTTTCATCTAATCCTGGCCTTCTGATTGAGTTCTGAACAACTCAGACTAGCAGCAGAGTGGGTATCTAGGGCTCTTGAGCCTAGCTACATATCTGAACTGCTGTGTTTAAAATTCACAGTCCTTCCTGACTCTCTACACACAAGTCTTCCTTTTTATCTGCCTGCTTCCTGTTCAAACCAAAAGGCAAATTTTCTACCAATGGCTCAGTTTTATATGGGAAGGTGCAAAAAAAATATATATAGGGGCAGCACATAGCCCATATACATAAAATGCAGATCTTAATTATTTTTATTCTCATTCTCCCCACTAACACATTGGAAGCCTCATTATGATAAACATTGTTTTTCCTCATTTTTTAAAAAAGAAAACCCCAAATTTCCATTAAATTGAAAAAGAGGGTGTTAAGTTGCTAAATAGGACTGATGTTTTTTGCGCTCCCTCACACATATGGCTAGCTGAGAATGCACAGCAAGTTCAAGCTTGAAATTATTTTTTTTTTAAGCAACCAGTATATAACACTAAACATGATTTAATAATGGAAAGACTGGCACAACCTTAAAGGAATATCATCAAGTAGGCAAGGTATGCTTGTGACTTATTATAAAACAGTTAAATCAAGTCGGAAGCATAATCCAGATTCTTTACATAATTATGGCAGAAGGGTGTGGAAGAAGGAATATCAATTATTTTTTAAACTGAAGAGCCTCTAACAGTTAAACAGGCAATACATTGATCTCTTATTGCTCTCAACTCTCTTGAAAATGCCTGTAATTTTTCATTTATATTAATGTTATAGCAAATTTAAACACCATCTTAACATTTTGCTAACATTGGTTTTTTTCCTTTCATGCAGAAGTTAGGAAAATCTTTATTTCAATTCTTACTGGTCAGGTTTAACATTCTTAGGTGAGTATCATCTCTCCTTAAGCTAATCACAGAAAGTAAATTAAAAAGCATTGCTGGTCCTTGTTCTTTTGCTAGCAAAACATTATTAGCTTAGTCACGTACAGAAATTGCTTAGTTGTAGTGATACAATCTGATATAATGTACAAGAGTAGAGAAGTGCCTGAAAATGGAGAATTTGTTGGTTTATAATGCTTGTATTTAATTTGCAAAAGATCAAATCATTTCTGCTACAATTAAAAAGAGATTATTTTGGCAAACAGCACAAAATTAAGACTTTTAACTAGTGCTAAGAATTAAATACACATAAAACCATTCAAATAGCATTTCATATTTTAAAAAGTACTTTTGGTCTGAATTTTCTGTGAGTAAACCACCTTGAAATTCCTTGCTAAAAGGCTGAAATGTCCTTTGATACCTGCCCCCTGCAGCCTCTCATTTTTTAAACTTTGATTCTTAGAGATTGGGACTAGAAAACAAAAATGTGATTTGTACACATGGGGTTAGGTCTGAGGAATCAACAGTCCTTCACTGAAGCCATTGAAATAAGAGGTGTGTCTGTGATTACCAAAGAGATCTTCCGGTGATAAAAGAAGAATTGCATCAGCTTTTGGCTCAGAGTGTCAGAGTGACTCAGCAGTTCAGAAGAATGTGTTTCCATTTTCTTTCCGGTTGGAAGACGGTGAACACTCACTAATAGCGTCCCTTAAAAATGTCACGGAAGAGGCAAACCGGGGATGTCAGATTTCTCAGAAATAGCCACACAACCTGTACGGATTAGTGTCAGAGTGACAGAAAGCTCATGGGTACCACTGCAGCACAGGCTTTCCTCACAGTAGTAGCAGGAAATCTGTTTAAACAGCTCAGCAGCTGTTCCCTAGTGAGTTACCAGCTCATTTCTGCAAGTTGGTACAACACAGAGCACAGGAAATTCAAATTTGGAACTGAAATTTAATTGTGGAAGCAAACATTCCTGGTAGCTCTGGTGATTAATTAGTACTTTCCCCCCCCCCATGATTTCTGGCCCTCTCAAACCAGAATTATGTCTATTCTGTAGAAGTTTAAAGAGAAAAATACATCTCTGGGAGTTCTCATTGATCGGTCTATATTTTGGGTACTACACCAAAGTACCATGATTATCAAAATTAAAAATGTCAAAGTATATTTTTCTCATCCCCTTGTATTGCCATTAGTTAGACATGGAATACTGAATTATAGTGGCCATTGGTTTGACCCAGTAGGACAGTTCTTGTGGGCTTTCTCTTCTTTCCTTTAAGTAACGAATGTGCACCCATTAGATTCAGCCAGCCCAAGTGAAAGTGAATTTGGCAGGATTGCCAAAGTTTCTTCTGACACAGGATCGTAACTGTGCAAGCTGCTTGTGAAAGGTGCATTTTTATGTTCTATTCCTCACAAGACCGAATTGTGAAGACTGAGTAAATCTACCTGGATATTTGTTGGAGACTAAAGTCTGCACAGAATCCATCTGATTGGGTTAGTAATAGTAGGGTCAGGAGAATTTATACCTGTTTCTAGAGACTTGTGCTGATTCTTTGGCCTGTCACCGAGTATTGGAGTTAACATCCAACTGCAGGGAGTTTATACTGGTAGCTGCCCTTTTAGCTGCACTTCTGTCTCACCACTTGGCATCAGCTGAGGTTGGCAACTCTGCTCTCAGAACTACAGCACCCTCTAACTAAAACTCAGACCATCATACCTTACTTTCCATTCTGACCCTGGTTTCTAATATTTAAATCACTTCCTTGACTACTGACAGGAAGCAATTACGTACAATCTGTGCATACTTCAACAAGATATCACAAGGCCTTAACAGACTAAATTTCATTGTCAGACAATGACAGACCAAATATTTCCTTTGGGCGATGCTGCATTTAAAAAGTGGTCTTCAAGAAGTGAAAAATCTAAAAGCTGCATTTCCAGTCAGCCTTGTCCTTAGAAAAGGCCTCTGAACAAATCCCTAACAATTAGAAACATATGGGCATAAAATTGACACAGACAACAAAAAAAGCACATACATTTAAATCAATCAATCATTGTCAAATATTTTACTGTGTTCCAGAAAGTCTGTTCGTTCTCCTGAAATAAGAACTTGTGTATTCTAGGTTATATTCACAAAGTTTGAAAGGAACTTTAAAAAAAGTATGAATTCTGCTGTTTCCTTTGCATCAAGTTCAATAAGTCTGAAATAGGTGATGAAATTATGATGAAGTCAAGACTGAGTTTTGTGCCCAGTTTGCACAATACATCTCTAAAATACAATCCATCATCTAATCTAGAATAGTATCTTAATGCCAGCTGTGGTTTTCAGCAACATGCCCTTTTGGATCAGCATTGAAAGTGATTTAGCAGCACAACCAATCATAACCCCCAGTTGCTGAGCTTCTGACACACAAAAAAGGGCTAAGTGATTTTCTGCTTATTTAGCTGATCTTGCTGCTGCAGCGGCACTGAAAATTGTTTTACAATAATTAATTTATGTCATTTTTGTAGGAGTTGGTCACTTTCTTGGAACAGAACAGGCTTTGAGGAGACTGGTTTTCAATGTGGAATATTGGCACCCAATCTGCTGCCATGGTAAGCAAACTCTGTTCATGAAACCCACACCAAAAGGTGTCCAATGCATTTACAAGCCAGTTACAGTTACTTTAATACTAATGAAGGCTAAAAATCATGTGTGTGCTATAAGGAGGATTCAAGCCAGAAAAGGTCATAAGGTTGTTAAGTTTATTTCTACCCAGCACAAGGATCATTTACATTGTAAACAAATGGAAGTGTGGGTTAATATGCATGTCAGTATTTCACATTGTATATTCCTAATGGAGAAAATACTTGTTTCCAAAATGCAAATGCTGTGTTCCATAATTTTCAAGATACCAGTAAAATTCTCAGGGCTAAAGAGTGGTAGAAACATACTGCTTAAAAATATCAGAAGCTTCCTTTCCTTAAGCATGAGCTATCTTTTCAAAGAGGTATTTTACTAAAAAAATCCTGAAAAGCAGGTAACCACCAGCTATGACCAATTATGCTGCTTTGCAGGAAAAGTGGCAATGACACGAGCAGCATAGCAGAATATTAACAGACACATTCCACTGTGAGAGGTAAACACCAGGGACCAAACACCAGTCACCAGAGATTGAGAGGTCTAGGACCCCTCCAAGGAAAGCACTGAAGGGTGGTAGGTGACGTGCTTCATGGCAGAGCCCTTGGGCACTACAGGGACAGAAGCCCAGGTGGGTGTGCAAGTGCACTTGCAAATTTAAAAATATAATAATAATAAATCAGTGTAAGGTGCTTGCTGAACAATGAAGTATTTTTCAATGTTATGTATGTATATATGTTTACTAGCTCTGTGCATCTTATTCCGAAGACTTGCTTTTCTCTTACCAAGAGAAAAGACCACTCGTATCAACCTCCTGCTTCACAATGCACACAATACATATAACTCACATGTGCTCATACTCAGTGACCTGTATGATTTCTCACTCCTAGCACATAAGCTTTCATCACAGTGTACAGAAAACATATGCCAACAGCTCACTTCAGCATAAAAGGCCTATCCTCTCTCTTCTCAGCAGACAGAATGAATTTTCCAAGTCTATTGCTATCTTGCCACTCTGTAGCTGTTGTCTGCTGGTTTCCTGATATTAATAGAATTATCACATATTTTGGAAGAAAAACTTCTCTAAAGATACTGAATCACAATAGTATGAAAACCAGTTGGATTTTGATACATTAGCAGGATACATTAATTAACTCATCTGCTATCTTATCCCTTCTGCAATGCACAGAGATCCTGCAAGTAGTACTGCTTAGGTATTGAATTAATGGTTGGTCACTCAGTCACTGTTTCAGTTGTTACACTGTTGGCTGAGCTGCTGTCAATCCAATGTTCACATGTTTTAAGTTCCTTGATTCTCTATTAATCATGAAAAGTGAAGGCATTACACCAGTTCAACATTTGGTACCACACCCAGTTCCACCAAGGTCAGACAAACGTCTGATACAAGTTCTGCCTGATGCAAACTCTGAGGAGAGCAATCCTAGGGATTTTGTGAGCTGGCTGCTAACTAATCAGTTAATTTGTAAATATTCAGAAGAGTTTTACACCTTTACTCCGATGTTTTGAATTTGAACTGATAAAGGGACTGCTTATTGTTATGCCAAAATGGAAAATATTAATTAAAAAGCTCACATAAATTCATTTTAGGCAATAAATATTGTAGATGCATGAAACGAATCTCAGTAAGGCAGCCTTCTGTTCCCTCTGAGTTTTAAAATAGAGGCTCCTCTCCTTCAGTACTTAAAAGAACCTATCAGAAAGATGGGGACAGACTTTTTAGCAGGGACAAGAAGTGATGGTTTTAAACTAAAAGAGGAGATTTAGACTAGAGAAAGGGAAGAAATTTTTTACAGTGAGGCTGGCGAAACACTGACCAAGATTGCCCAGAGAGGTGGTTGATGCCCCATCCCTGGAAACATTCCAGGTGAGGTTGGAAGGGTCTCTGAGCAACCTGCTCTGGTTGCAGATGTCTCTGCTCCCTGCAGGAGGATTGGGCTAAATGGCCTTTAAAGGTCACTTCCAACCCAAACCGTTCTATGATCCAATGAATGTCACAATACGTTTAAAGACGCTATTATTACATCTGTTTACTAAATTCGGCTTCAGTCTCGAAATCTGAATCTGTTGATCGAGTTGGAAGGAGGAACATGTCTAGCATGACATTAATTCCTGAATAAATAAGGGAAATAAAAAGCTTGTCCCGCTGTTTTCCCTAGAAACAGGTATTTCTGAGGCTTTCCAGCAGGGGGCAATGACATCCGTAATTGCTTCATCCAATGCCCTGAGCTCTCTCCTTGGCAGCACACAGGGCAGTGGCTCCTAACTAGGTACTGGAAGTCTACACAGTTTTCCATCCGGCAAATTCTACTGCCCACAGCCATAAGGAAATGAAATTATTACAAAATGTGCTACAGTAACAAACTTGTATTAGTTTTTATTCTGTACTACTGGCATGGTAGTTAAGAGTCCCAGTGATACTAAAACTGAAAGCATGATAAAATTCAAATACATTTAATCATTTCCTCATTTTTACTCTTTTGGTAAACTCAGCTTGGGCATTAGCTTGGAAACTTCCACCTTCAGATAATATTAAATCATATGAAAAAGGTTTGCAAAAAGAGGAAATAATGACCAACAAAGACAGAGGGCTACAAATAATTGAATGATGTACAAAAATATAGCCAAATCATGTCCTATATTTTACCTGTGGTGGTAAAATCCTTTTTAAAATTAATGCATCATTTTAAAAGACTTCTGTAAAGGGAAAAAAAAAAAGTTAGGTAGTGCTCTAAAAAAAAAAAAAAGGAAAAGAAAAGAAAAAAACTACCTCTACAATTAAAATTTTCATGTTAAGTTCTTTGGCTAAGTATACATGCACTCTACATTTCACTGTCCTGTTTATTGCAGCTGCAGGAAGGAGGCTTTTTGGGGTTGTTCCTCTGGCCCCAAACCAAGTGCACGCACACACCACCTCATTGCCAATTCCCCCCATTTGACAATAGGGAGATGGGAGGGAAATGAGAGAAGAGAAAAAGAAGAGAAACAGGGCTTGGGTTTTTTCCACCCGTGGGGTCTGAAACAGATCTTGGCTACACTACCTATAGGAAAGATACAATTGCAATTAAACTCATAACATTACTCATAAATATCATAAACTCTTAAGCACCTTGGTTAAGAAAACAAAACATATTTTCATAATTTTTTAACCCTGAAGTTCTGTATACAGATTCTGTAATCCCTGCTTTAAAGGGTAAACACCTCCAATGTTGAGCCTTTGTATTAGAATAACTCACCCTTGGGATGCAAGGCAATTCAGACATCATGTGCCAGATCAGTCCTGGGATTATTTTACACATGCAAAAAAAATATCCCTGTCAACAGTGTCACATTGTGCTGATTTATTTTCTGTGTATTTTCCAATGCCACTGAAGCATTTTTCATAAGGAACTGGTCTTAAAAAGAGAATACCTCAGTAATGTGCATTACTCACTTTAACAGAAGATCCAGATTTGGGTTCTTTGGGGCATATAGAGCTTAAAATGTCATTATATGCTTCCCTCTCCCTTTCAAAACTGAAGTACAGCTGCATACATATAGCAATAAAATATTTTTATCTCCCATGTGTCTTAAAAAGAACAGCATAATCCAGCAAATCCCATCACTAGTTTAGAAAGTGTTAAGAAAAAACTCTTTCACCCTGTCCTGGAGAACTAAAATGCTTTTCTTCTGTACTTCAACATACACTGGGTCATCAGGAAACTTGCATCGAATTTATAGTACAAACCAGTAACTGTGTTTAAAGCCACCAATACTTACGGGATCCATGAATAACAAATCAAATAATAGGATCCAGTTCTGATATTTTCCCAAAAAAGTTCATCTAAAGAAAGGAAGATATAAATATTTTATTTCAAACTCTGGTCTTCTATCCCCTTTCCTTGAAACAGGAGTAAAAGTGATCATCAGAAGCTGAGAAGCAGTTTGATCTTTGTTACATTGGGACTATGGAATCTAAGCAACTATTTTACAAGGCATTGTAATTGTTTGTACTTGCAAAACTGGATTAAGAAATCATTGCTATTCTTAAAACACATTTATCACATACATACAAAAGTCAGCATATTTCTACTTAGAGAGGAGTCTTCAGCCAACCAGAGTGAATTCCTGTGCACCGCCCACACTCATTCTCTCATCCTCCCCTTCCCCAGAGCAATCACTGAATCTGGCCAGTATAACGTGAAAAAAGTTTCCAGTATGCCTTACCAGGGTACACCTGCCCTATGGCTGACCCATGTATATCTCACCTATACTCTACTCACATTGTCACTATTTCCAGCACCTTTGCTGTAGTTAGTGAAACAGAGGAATAAGAAGTTCTGAATAGAGAAGGTGAATAATCTCAGAAAGATTTAGTTGTGTTTGAAGCACAAGCCCTGTTTTATTTCAAAGGCACTGGGAATTAAAGCAGTGGCACTGAAGTCCTTCACAAGATAGCTGAGATGAGGAAAAAAGGAGGCTATAGTATTTGTCATCAGACCCCTAGAATTTATGTTTAGAGCTTTACTGAACTTTTCGAAGTTTTCTGAATTTTTTTTTCCTGTAATTTAATTCTGTTTCTTCTGTGGTTGAAACTTAATTTAAAAAACATGTCTTTTGAGTTGAGTGGAAGTCCGACCAATTCTGTTGTAAATGCTGCTGAAGATGAACAAAACTAACACTATAATTAAAAAGGAAAAAAAAAACAAAACAAAACCAAAAAACTCATGCATACAGAACATTTGCAATCAGGCTAATGCCTGAGTTAAGAGACTGCGGTTCTTATTTTTGTTATCTGACTCAAAATCAGCACCCATACTGCTAAATATCTGTAACAGTCTATAAGGAAATCTTAATGACTGGGAATCCAGAAGCTACAGTTTCTCTACCCATATTTTTTCTCTTCCTATTTCTTCCTTCATTATGTGTTTGTCTCTTCTATTTCCCTTTTCCAACAAAATTCTCATTCAGATTTTATCCTTCCAGCACTGTGCTGATACATTCCTTTATCATATAAACCAAAGAACATTCACAGTCCTTTAGCACATTACCTCTGCAATGTTGCTTCTAGAAGTTATGGTTGGTCAGTGGCAGGTATACCATTCTTTCTCCACTTTCCAGGGAAGATGAAAAAAAAAGTAGCAGGGATATCCTCTTTCCTTCTTACCTCAACCCCTCTGTCCTCCTCCCATAAAAGAAAAAAAAATATTGGGAATTAGATGAAGCAGCAGCCTACCCAATGAAGAGTAGTGGTCCTGTACATTCTGGTTCATTCTCTGGCTGTTTCTATACCTCCAGAAACATCTCATGGGTATTCACAGTATCTCTGTCTATTTTTCATATTAGAATTTCTCTTAATGATATTGAATAAGCAGTTTTGATACACTGCCTGTATATAAAACATCCCAATATTTTTCATAGACGCTCACAGCATCTTCTATTTTGAAGTGCATTTCTTGCTACCTATGGTCTATAGTAGGTTAAGAATTAGGAGATGTTCACATTTTTCTTCCTTCTTAAATGTTTGAATTCCATCCACCTTTCCTCCGTTCTCCATGTGGAATGTCATTTAACAAGAGAAGTCATTCTAGACTCCCTTTAAGAAAAATGCATTTTCTCAAAAGAAACTTCTTTTGAGCTACTGGAGTCAAAAGATATTGTTATGCCCTTCTTGCTGGCTAAGAATGCTCCCTTAGCCTTACCTATATCCTACCACTGCCAAAGAAGGAAGTCTATTTTATTTTCCTCTTGGCAACTCTTTTGGAGGTACACTATTGTGTTCTTGCAGTACTCGTTCTCAAAGGCTATTGTGAAAACTGTAGTAAACAGAACTCTCAGCATCAGGATACAAGAAACAGGATCCAAGGCTGAAACTATTTGCCAAGAGTGGATGTGACCGCTGCCCCATTCAATCCTGGATGGTACAACAGTTCATCTTAGCTGCTAGATATAGCACATTCGGTAATGAGGAGGACAAAGGTGGCAATTACTGAGAAACCATGTTGCTGGAGAAAACAGCATCAGGATGTAAAAAAAATTTCCTTTCCATCAGGCAATGAAACAACGGATCTCAATTACAGATAGTAGGCTGTAGTCTCCATTTGTATCGGCATATTTCCACGTACTATTGTGGAGCTCCGTGATTACGACAACTTGAGTTGATGACAACTCAGAACTTGGCCTACAGATTGAAATGGAAACACTCAGAGTATTTCAATTAGCTTCTCTGCTGTTTGGCAGAATATGTGATGTCAGGAATGCCAAATGGTTCACATTTATATAGAACTAGAGAATCACCAGAAAGTGGTAAAACTAAACATTTAGGAAGCTAAGATTAAATACAGAATTTCACAGAATTAAACTATAAAGCAGAAGTAGTATTGCATAGGGAATAGAATACTGTGAACACCTATGGAGGCAATGATGTTCTTTCATTTAGATTATGGAAGGAATGAAGGAAATATACAGGGGGGGAAAAAAACCCCAAAACATCAGATGATAAAGCTGAAGTTAAAAGAAAGATTACATAGATTTTACTAAACATTAAATTATTTGCCACAGTGGAAGGAAGGCATCAAAACAACTCCAGATAAAGGCAAATAATTTCTTGATGCTACCAGTCTTCAAAATTCAGGCACTTAAAGATATTGTCAATTTTACAGACAGAAATGTTTATTACCTGATTTGATCTCCTACGTAATATAAAGACATAGAAACCTCTCCAGGAATTGCTCTAGAAAGCCTTTAACTAATTCTTGATAAAAGATTGGATTGTCTAGAGATACATCAAAACTTGGTTTGTAGGCTCTGGGTAGTGATATATCACTTTCTAGATGACTTGCTTCAATTACATTCTTAATCTGAATCTGTGTAGTTGAAATTGTATTACATCTTTTACCTCTTTCTCCAAGTTCTGCTGCTAGAACCCTCCCTGCATAGATAGTTACTGAGTCAATCAACCTTTGCCTTCTATAGGTTGATCCAAGTCTCTGATATCTATAAGTTGTAACAACACTGTAAGGTGCAGTTGTAGCTCATACTTTCTTCGAGTGGAGCTTCCCACACACTATTACACTTAAGTTGTATCAGTAGTCCTCCGACAGCCCTTGCCATGTAGAAGCCCATTTAAATCATCGTGTAATTGAGAAAACATTACCTATTTTTTGGGAAAGTCTTATGAAGAGAGGCTGAGGGAGCTGGGGTTGTTCACCTTGGACAAGAGGAGACTCAGGTGGGACCTCATCACTCTACAGCTACCTGAAAGGAAGTTGTAGGCAGGCAGGGGCCAGGCTCTTCTCCCAGGCAGCTAGTGGCAGGACAAGAGGGCATGGCCTGAAGCTGCACCAGGGAAGGTTCAGGTTGGATCTTAGGAAGCACTTCCTCACAGGAAGTGTGATAGAACCCTGGAATGGACTGCCCAGGGAGGTGGTGGAGTCGCCATCCCTGGAGGTGTTTAAGAAAGGATTGGACACTGCATTTAGTGGCATGATTTAGCTGATGTCATGGTGTAAGGTCATAGGCCGGACTTGATGATCTCAGAGGTCTTTTCCAGCCTCAATAATTCTGTGATTCTGTATTTTTACTAATATTCCATCACTTATCTCATTGGTAAAGGGATTCATTGGTGGTGTTGAAATCAGAGATACTCTTTGCCGTGTCTGTAAATTCATTCTGGCACATACAGCCAAAATAGAATCCTATACCAATCATAAACTTTCTCAGAACACAAAGTGTCTGTGCAGAAAGATGTCAGACCTTTTCACAGTCCTAACATTTTATTATGAGCCACCAACAAAACAGCCTGGCAGAAATACCTGACACACATTTATCGGGGGGGCAGATAAAAGAGCACCTCATTGTCCCCGGAAGAGAAGGTTTAGGGAAAAGTTGTCCATAAAGAAGGGAAGTTGAGGGTCATTTTCAGTCAGAAAGTAACACTTGAGCAAAGCAAGTGTGCACAGAACATATTTTAGAACTTAATATCTTTATAGAATCTATTTCTTTCACCTCATAATTTTGCAACTTTCTAGCATCTTCCTCTCTCTCACAGTTAGGAAGAATATGCTTAGAAGTCCAAGCAAAAGCTGTCACTCACAGTATCCATTTCTGAAGGTGTTTTTTTTCTGTACAAGAGGGATGTTTTAGGTTTTAGTAGGAATGGATGCTTCTCTCTGTTCATTAGCTTTCATCCATGCAACTATAGTTGCGTAGGAGTCTGAAACAGCTTTTCAGAGTTAGGAAATAAAATTGCAGACAATAACTTTTTTTTTTCTTCAGTTCACAGATGTCTGTTTTCCATAATGGACCTCATACCACTAACTAAAACAGAGTTGGGGTGAAGCACCCCCTCAGACACTGCCCATAGTTGTGAGGAAAGGAGCAAGAGATTATATTCTGCTCATTTTAGTGTCAGACCTAAGATGAAGTCTTGATTCCTGAAGTCATGGACACACACACAAATATCTATGTTCATGTTAAGTTGTTCCAAGGTGGTGACAGTAGACATGTGTAAACATGTGTGGGATTGCAGTCTCGGCACTGGTACTGCAATGCTACTTTTAAAATTAACAGAGAATACACAAACTCCTTGGTGACACAGAAAACTTACTCAACTTCTGTATCATTCAAGATATCTAAAAGCTCTATCCTTTAAGGAAGTCCACAGACAGGTCAAATCACCTCACTGGTTTAAACAGATAAAAAACATGTTAGAAAGAATTTATGGAAACATTTTTATTCACTAACTAAAGCCACTTTGTAAAAGGAGTTTCCCAAATTCTTCTTTGAGCAGAGAACATTCTGGAAACTATCACTATGGCAATGCTTTAAAAATTACAGCCTAATTAACATCTGCTGTAAGAGTTTAAGTTATTACAGGGTCATTTTATCTACTCAAAGAATCTTGTACACAATTGAGCAGATTTTTAATGTTTAACATTTCTGCCCATAAACTACAAGTGAAAGACATTCACCTAAAGGAACATGACCGGTAATTCAGGGCTATGGTTCTCTTTAACATATCTCACTAATGCCAGTTTTTCTAATCACAGGATAGGGAACATCAAACAGGAAAGAAATGTATCCCTCTTGAGAAAACTTAAAGCAGATTTAAATATTTTAACACCAAAAGAGAAAACAGCAACAAAATTGCAAACAAACAAAGCCAAACCCAAACACACAACTTTTTAAAATCAAACTGGAGATTCTATGGCTCAAAAACTATTCTCCACAAGTTCTGTGAATGGTCTTAGATGCAAGTTATTGGGACATAAATCTAGAAACATGCACATCTTGGAAAGATCCTCTCTAAAACACAGTTTTCCCCACTTGCAGTCTGTCTTTTCTGAAACATCACTGTCTAGAAGGAGATTAATCAAATTGTAGCTGTTCTCTTCCACCAACTGCTGTTCTAATTTTTTAGGGGAATTAATTCCTCCAAATTTTGTCCCACTGTTAGACCGGACAGTTTCTTATGAGGACAAATAGGATGTTGGGAATCATATGTCACAGGATGCACCATTCAGACAGGGAGGAGAGTTCCAGGACTCAAGAAGATTAATTTCACTCAGCTCAGGCACATATATAGGTGTCTCTCTTGTGTCTCTAGGACTCAGAAAGTAAAAGCTTTTCTAAGGGACTATTTGAAACTTCAGAGGAGATCTATGTTTAAGTATGAGTAGAATGAAGGTTTAAGAGTTCAACCCTTCTTAAATTTAATTTTGCTTTTGCTTATTTATTTTCTTTTTTTATTACATGAATCAACCTAAAGGTTATGAAAAGTCTTTTAAATCTTGATTCTGGCAGCTAATTTACTTTTGCCTTGATGTTTGAGACTTTTGTTGTTGTTATTGTTGTGCCCTACATAATAAGCATGCATTTGTAGATTAAGAAAGTATTTCTTTTAACTAGTTTGTGTGTCTATAATCCCTTTTAGTAGCATTTAGCAATGGTTGAAAAGGTGTCTAATTGAAGCAATAGAAACAACCAGCAAGGGAAAAATACAACTGGTTCTTGTTAATACCCTTTTCTCTAAAAGATGTGTTTTGAAGCATACACCTGGAATCACTGCTGCAAAGTACTCAGGATACATCAAAAAGCCCTCCTAGTTCCTTGCTTCCCCAAGCACAAAAAGAAAATCAAGACATTGCCTCTGTTAATGTAATAATGAGGTCAGAAGAACACAGAAAATCTGCTCCTTGTTAGAAGAAACCTCAGAAAGCCACCTTTTCCTTTTGGCTGTGCCCCCACTCCTCCCATACACATAGTCTATAAACTACATTAGAAAGTCTTCCTCCTTTCCCTTTTCTCACTCTCCCATCAGGAAGGCCACTCGCCGAGGGCTCCAGCCAGCCCCCCCGGCACACCAGCTGTGCGCTGGCAGATCACGCTGCCCTCCTTCCTTTTTTGGCCCTCGGATGAACTTTTTTGCCACTGCAGAGCAGAAGGGGATGCTAATTCAGGCAGAATATGCATTGGACCAAGCTCTGATCTCAGACACCCACACGAATCCTGTTGTAAGTCACATGCGCGCACAGTTCTGACAGCAGGATGTGCCCACTGGTGCTCCATCTTCATGCATCAGCAGGAGTGACGTGGCTGCCTTTTTAATAGAAAAAAAAAAAAAAGTGTAAAGAAATTATTTTTAAAAGCTTGTGGTTCTAGGCAGACTGATAATGTTTCTTCAACTGAAACCCAACAATTAAAAGAAGATAGTTAAGCAAGCCAAAGATACTAAACCAATTTTAGTCCTTTCTCACTTAAAAGGGATTTTAAGACTGGCTTAAATCCAGGGCAACTCCCTATTTTTCACATGGGTTGAGGGACATATTTGAATTTGAAATTAGTTATGGGGAAGTATTACGATTTATTTAAATGGTCATATGGAAGAGCTTCAACACCAACTCAATTCTTATTATTTAAGCTTAAGGGTAATAGATTTTTGGCATGGCTAAAAGCAGTGCAGTGTAAAAGTGGAGCTGCAAGTCAACACTACTTAGAATGTTGAGACGGAATATCTATAAAATTGTTTTCAGATGTGTGAATACGTAAATACAATCTTACAAATAACTTTACCAGATCTTCCAGAAACATGAATATTAAATATTTAGATAATTATTAAAAGAAAGAAAGAAAGATAATACATTCAGAAATGGGTGAATTTTACATTTGGCTTTGCTGTCATACCTCCATATCTCATAACAAATTGGCATATTTTCTTCTCCACATTCCTAGTTTCACCTGCCTACTGGAAATCATTATTTATTTTCCCATTTTAAGTGGTTTCAGAGTGTTAGAGTAGCAAATTAACGTAGCTGGGAAATAAGCTGTACTGCTGCCTGTTTCAAAAAATACTGCCACTATTAAAAATGTGGATATTTTTACAAGGACTGTTCCTCAAAAAATATAAGCATTAGTTTAAAGTAAGGTTTGAGAGCACTTAAAAATCTTAAGCTGGTAAAAGGGTCAGACCATAAGAAATCACATCGTACCATTTTAAAAATGGGAAAATTATATATGTAACAAAAAAAAAGCTGAAGTAAAAATCTTTAAAAATAGAGCTGAGGTTTCCAAAACACACAACCTCCCCAGTCATATTCAAAAAAGGTACACTCCTGAATAAAGAACTCCAGACAAAAAAAAAAAAAAGACTGGAGCTGTGTGATGAGTAAACAGGAAAATGGAGGCAGAAAAGATAGAATGGAACGAGTTTGTGGCCATATGTGAGAGCAGTTATCCTAAATCGCTTCTTTATTCTGAGCTAAGATTAACAGTTTTAATAACTTAATTCTGAGGAATAATCTAAATTCTTAATACAAATAATATATTTTTTCCCATTTTTAGTAATCCTTTGGTCATATATCTAGAGACAAAAGCCATTTTGCCATGATTTTTCCTCCCAATAATCATACTGGAAGTTAGAATCTTACAATACTCCTCTTCTGCATCCAGCATTACAGTAAATTACAATTTGAATTTTTGGTTTTCCTTTCACTCCATTATACACTACCATAATTTAGATGAGAAGTTGTTCTATCCTGCCTGAAAACTGTCCTCGAGAACAAAGTCGTCCAAGTCATGGTCTGCAAACAGGCCATTTTTTCCCCAAAAGTTTTTGGTTGCACCTTACCTATTCTCTCATAGTAATACAGCTATTTCTAGCAGTAAAATTATTAGAGCTGTTCCCCATGGAATTTATGCTTTTGTGGTCTATCTGGAAGAAGATGCATATTTTTCAGTCACATTTTTTGCACTTATATTTCAAATGTTGTTTTGCTCAGTCTGGGTTAATTTGAAGGAAGTGTTAATGACTGATGGAAAAACAAATTATGGAAAACCAGCACTTACTGAAAAGGTAACTTTAGTTGTGACCCAGTTTGTACTGTTATATGCTAAGAACAGAGGCTATGATAAGAAAATCCTGGTTTCTGATATACTTTATTATCTATATGTTATATGTTATCCTTAAAAATTAGTTGAATAACTAATAACAGTGATTAATAGTATAAGCTGAACTATCTGTAATGTCTATAGTAAAAAATAAAATAGCAAAGGGTCTAGCTCCACACAACATAAATTACTTTTATATGTGGATACTTTGTAAGTAAGCATAGCTGAGCTGGAGTAAATGAAGTGCAAAATAAATTTCGATTATGAATTCCCAGTTTAACCAGATTTTTTGTCCTACCCTTTTATACCTATTTTTTATACTCCAGTAACATAGTACTGCTTCAGGTTCAATTGCTGGACCAAAGAACTGTGCACAGTACAATAAAATGTCCATAGAGATAAACACATAAAGGGGAGATCCAGCCCAAATGTTAGAATTTTTCAAATGAAACTAAGAGAGTTCAGATTAGATTTACTTTAGTTCACTGAAACAGCAGTTGGCTGCTAGGTTCTAGCCCACAATGTATTAAACGACTACATTTTATTATTTATTAGTATATATAAAAACTCACATACCAAAAATCAACACCATGTCCTCTATGGAATCCCAAGATTGCATTTTTTTGCTAACACAATACATAGGGTAAAAAAATACAGAGTAAAATCGTATGTGGAAAAATTATTTTGATGGCATCTGATACATGTCAGATTGAAAGGACACTTTCATATTAACTCATACTGATGCAAATACAACTAAGTAAACTGTAGTATGTAAATGTGCTATTAGTAACACCTTACCATATGTGACATACATATGATGGACTCTGAAGAGCACACTCTTTCAGTTCTGCTCTGCTAATACTGAGGACTCCAAACCATAAACAGGAGCCACAAGTGCTACTAAAATAAAAATAATAAATCTCTCATTCTAAAAAAGAATTAATGAAAAAGTTAGTTGCTTATCAACTTGTTACAATCTGAGTGAATAAAAAATCTCAGCACTGTGGAAATATTTTTAATTAGTATTTGAAGCATATTAAAGCTGTTACCAAACAACACCCCCTTAAAACAGACTTTTTTAATCAATTACATTTTGTAACAAAGAATTTTTTAGCAGTGAGTATTTATATCCTAAATTAGAAATGCAAGGTTTCTGGCTGCTTTGTGTTTTGTTCCTGACCCACTGTTATTTTTCCTCCATTTATGATCCAACCAGCTATTTAAATTCACCAGGATGTTTGCACAGGTTTCCTAATTCACTTTATACATTAGCTAGTACATTTTTTTATCAATTTGTTTGGTTTTGTTTTTTTGTTGTTTGTTGGTTTGGGTTTTTTTTGGCATTCCACACTTCATATTAAAAAGCAAATTCTATACTGTAAATGTTGAGTCATCAGTGCTCAGTTGAAGTCCTGTTGCCATTCTATAGAATGGCAAAGAATCTTCACACTTTCTGCCATGAGCGACGACAACATGACAAAAATGAGAGCGCTCTGTATTGATAATGAAGGGTTTCAAGCACACAGTGGGCAGAAGTCCTAGCACACTTGAAAAATATTTAACTGAACAATAATGGAGCAATGCCAAATACTAAAAGTTACCAAAGATAATTTTAATTGTTGTAGATATAATAGTGTTCAATGACAGCTGTTTTGGAACAAAAAGGTTATTTCCTGCAAATTATTGTAATATTTTTCTCCCAAAATAGCCCCTGATTCACTGCTATAGTTACCTGGCATCCTCTAATGGAGAGCACAGACTAAAATCCAGTTATTAACTTTATTTTTTACAAGTCTTAAGATTTTAAATTAAAATAATGATTTATTTAAAATACTAACAGGAGTCGGTTCAGAAAAGCAGCTGGCAAACCAATGGAACTATGCCCATGAATGAAAAACGGTGACTTTAATATAACAGCTATTTCAAGCTATATTGCCTGACCATATTAATATTTTCTTGTACTTCTGCAAAGCAACATTCAGCAATCAGTAAGGATTAAAGTTACTGCTTCTCTGCCCAGCAAAATGCCATGCACACTGGCAGCACGTTTGTATGATGAAGATTTCATCACAGAGTAAACAGATATTGTTTACACTGTAGGAACTGTCACGTGAGGTCTTTGAGCATAGCATCTGTGTACATTTACACAAAACAACATTTGGAAAATATTATGCCCTAATACTACAAATATCTATGCACTTTTTCACTACACTGCTTACAGTAGTTTCACACTACTGCCTATGAATTCACATGTAAGAGTCAGAAGTCAGAGTTTTGTGTATATTTTGTTGGAATATACCTCAGTGGCCACGAGTTCTGTGGAAAAAACAGCCTCTGCAACACAACTTGTGAAATATAAGAAAAGGATGTTTCCATTGTATTCTTATGCCACTCCTCCTGGTGATTCTTTCAGAAATAACATTACTAAAATGGCATAATTTTAGGGTGTTTAGTGTTATATTAATATATAATATAATATATATATAAACCATATATATTTATTACAAAGACCAACAAGAAACTACCTTATTTAGTCTTTGGTCTTACGGGAACCCATGCAACGCATTTTCTGTAAGGATTAATGAAGGTATTGCAGTTAACGTAACGAAATCTGTAAGTCTGAATGCCACCTATTTCTCTCTCAGTCTTTACTAGCGGTATCTCTCCTAAATAGTTACAAAATGTTTAAAATGTTTCTGAGTATATACCTATCTAAACGAAACCTACCAGACATTTGAAAGACACACCAAACTCCTTGCTTTAAAGCCCTCCAGAGTTTCCCTCTGCAATAGAAATAAAACTTGGGGTAATGTGAGCATGAGATCCATGCCACAGTGACTGAAATGCTGAGAAGCAAATCCTTCAGCCTAGGCAGAGTACCCAGAGATGTGTTTGATTTTGTGTCTTGTGCTGGGGTTTAGTAGCTGCCATGTATACTTTTCTACAGAATTATCATCTAGTTGACCAAGAGCATTTCCTACATCTATCTGAGGCACCCTGGAGATTAGGGTAAAATATGTAAAAAGCAGGGGTTTTAAAAATAGATTTTCAATTTAATTCCATTCCAACAACGTATAAAAACTATAAAACAGGACAAAGGTTATAGGAAATGGAAGTACCAAGAGATCTTCACACAATCCTCAATAAAAAACAAAACCAAAAAAAACAAGGGGGGGGAGGGGGGGGATTACTTCTTTTTTAACAGTTATGAGGGAGTAAATATCACAAAACCTCTCTCACACCCTCACAAAGAAAACACAATTCTCTTCATAAGCAAATGTTTAATTGGAATCCGGAAGCAAAGTTCTCTAAGACGCTTTAAGTTAAACTTTGCACTTTTGAATTTTTAGTCTTCATTACTGGAATCAATGAATTGCTGTGTGAGAAAGGCATAGTGAATGGCATAAGGAATACGGGTTTTGACCTGCTGATACAGTTATACACAAAGTCCTTTTAGGAGCATAAATTAATTGTATAAACACTAATGACCACAGTCTTTTAGCAATGGAAGTATTACATCCATTTTATAGATGAGCAGAATGAGGCCCAGCCAATGACCCACAGGAAGTCAGTGACACAACCAGGAATAGAACCAGGACCTCTCAGCAGCTAGTCCCATGCTTTAACCACAAGACCAGCCACCTCCTTCCTAGTTTAGATTAGCACAACTCTAAGGCTTGGTTGCATCAGGTACAAATTTATGATGTCTAAGCATGTGCAATTGTATAAATCTGAATTTCTGAGGTTGAGTAATTTACGTTCATAAATCTGGCTTAATTTAATCACCCAAGACATTAGGATAAAGTCATTTTAAATGAGACTCGTAACCACCATAAACTTTTGTTTGCTTTAAAATGATGTCTTCAGAAATAAATTTCTGATGGATTAACAAACTGACAGATAACAATATATGCTTAAACTCTTTATTCCTATATATTCTTTTGCCTGCTGTCTGTGTGCAATGTGCAATTCAAACTCATTTGATCAGAATGAGAATAAAACATGAAGTAAACATCCAGCTACAGAAGAACCAAACAGTCCTAGAAGAAGTTATTCTCTTCAATACAGAATAAAATTAGGGAAGTCAAGAGATGGGGAGAGACCAAAGATGATGGAAAAAACACTATAATTAGAGGTAGGCAGCCTCGTATGATCTTGGCTTTACTGAATTTAAAGCAGGCAGGATTTGGATTTTGTTCTCAAAGTTCAGGAAAAGGAGGATCATTTTTAGTTTAAAGCATTCTCGTTTTGACCCACTCTACAGTTATCTACAAAAAAATCTGCATTTTGCCTAGTCCTATCAGTTTTGCTGGATATGAGGCATAGTGTGTTAAATACAGTACAAGAATACTGGAGTGCGCTCTCCAAAGAGTTTGGAATCATCCCAAGGGCTAGTTCTCTACCGTCATGTAAAGAAATGTGGTTTGTACAGTAGGTTTGGCCACAGATCTATATAAAATGCCACTGATGACAGCTGAAATTTCTGTTTTCCTTCAGCCAAAACTGTGTATGTATAGAATCTGAAAATTGAAGATAGTTGAAGATAGGAGTGTGGTGGGATATTATGAAAATACTTCTTACACACACATCTTTCCAGACCAAAAGCTGCCAATAAAGGTAGAATAAGATATGCTAAGACAAAGTCCTCAATATTAATAAAAGAACTTCAGATATATAAATTTTAAAATTACATGACTCAAGAGAAAGTACATGGGGTAACTTTAAAAAAAAGGCAGCAATACAACAGTTTTTCAGTTTACTTAAGCTCCATTACTTTAAGCCAACACAATTTGCACAATTCTTGTTCTTCTGACTGCTAGATTTATAGCTGCACTGCTAGTGTCTGAGATTGCCCTCTAGATGTTAAAAGTTTGGCTGGATAATTTTTCATTCTATCCAGAATACTGAGATAGGACACGCTGTGTGATTTGTGATTTTAAACTTCTGTAATGCACCTAGAGACTTAGAGCATAGAAACGATGGAAACATCAAAATCATTAACTAAAAGTTGGAACTAGTGTATTTGCAGAGAGAGGAAGAGGTATAAATCTTTCGGCTCTATATCCTTGTAAGATTTCTGCCCTTTTCAAGACAATCGTAAAAATCACAGTATCGTGGACAGAGCCCGTTTAATATATTCACTGTTCTAACCTTGTATCAAACCATAAAACCATACCCAACATACTTTAGAACTTTTTGCTCAAAAATGCGTTCATTAAGATGGAAAAGAGAAGAAAAAAAAACCAACAAAACCTTAAAGGAGGTTATTTGGTCCACACTAATACCCTTATCCACCCTGAGATTCCACAAAATACTGTCTCATTTCAGTGGGACTATTTTTGCCACGTGATTCAATTTAATCTGCTTCAGATTTTCTTAATAATTAAAATGAATCATATAGAGTCAGTAATAAGTGTATGCAGAAATAAGGGGGTTTCTTTCAGATCCAGCCAACTCTTCATAAAGACTTACCATGAAAAACTGGATGATTAAAAGTAATATAAAATGCAATTCTTTTACATGAAAAGAGCTAACTAATGCTTTTATATCCATAAGAAAAAAAAAGTATAATTGATCTTTTGTGAAGTCAAGTTATCATCTAATTTTAAAACTAGAACTGATGCTGAGAGGCCCTTTTCTACTTCTCTTTGAACTTAGGTAAGAACTGCTCATGATTCAGGAAGGCCTGAGCCTGAGGTTTGATTCTTATTTCATAATGCCTAAAGGCCCTGGCCAAACTTAGGAATTCTCTCAGATAAGCAGGGGAGAAAGTCCACATAATCAAAAACTCTGCAGTCCAACAATGCAAACAAAAGCTTTATGAGAAATTGATAATTTCTTTATTAAGGCCATTTCATTACTGTATATAGAAACTCTAGAATTAGTTATAGAGTAGATAATATATTTGTAGCCTATTTTATGTCTTTACCAATATGAAAATAATTGGCTTTCTATGTTCCATGTGTGAAGGAAAAAAAAAAAAAATCGACTTTTTGTTGCTAAAGAAAACCAGACTAAATTATATATAAGGCACATTTTTAACTATCAAATATAGAAATACAGTGATAGAGTATTTGCAACACTTCTCTGAAAGCTCTCTTTGGCTGATTTCTCTGGACTGAGTTCGATATTCCTATTTTGTCCATACAATTTAATTAGCATCTAAACCATCCTTTGCATTTCTGCTTCACTTCTGAACTTCTTAAAAGCCTAGCCTCCAAGTTACGAGTTTACAGTCACAATCAGATGTTCTTTAATACCTACCAATTTTTGTAATGCTCACAGTTTCATAGAGTTTTTAAGAATTTGCATGCTTTCAATGCCTAGAGTTTTTGGGAGGGCTTCTCTCTTATTCAGACACTTAAACCAAATGGGTGTATTCTCCAGCAGTTTGCACAGAGAACAGCACTGTTTCTGTTCTCAGCAAAGCTGTCTGAACTCTTTGGAGGTGTCCAGCCACGATCCTTCTTCTTTGAACTTTCTATTGAAACTTTACCTCTGAGTTTACTGTGAAATGGTTAGAAATATTAATAATTTACATATTTAAGCCTCTGTTATTGTTAGATTATTTTACCCATATTTGCCTGTTTATTCATCCATGGCATCCTGAACTAATGCTGAGGTTTTGTTTTACTTGTTTTCAGTACCTGTCTTCTAATTCTGAGTCAAGGGATTACTGAATAGATATTACTGCAATATGTTAAAAAAAAAATTAAAAAACAACCACCAAAACAAACAAATCATATCATGCAATCAGAGGATTTACACATTTCTAGAGCTAAAAAATTCCTAAGAACTTCCTATGGAGGGAAGAGCATTGAATAGAAATTGAAAAAAAATAAAAGAAATTAAAAAAATTCCTTGATACGCCAAGGCAGAAGTAACACTTCAAGCCTATACAAATAGATAGGCAATTCTTATAAAAATCAACACAAGGCTTCAAACCTCTACAGACAGAAAGATTGTTCTCATAAACAAAAAGCTGTAGATGATGTCAGTCTCTGTAAGTAGACCAGCTATTTTGCCATATTCAGCTCTAATCTATAAATTGCCTCCAGTACACAAGTAATAAAGCCAATGTAGGCTGTCTTTCAAAAGGCTTGATGACTGAAAACCATAATGAGGCAAATCTAGGATCCTCTGAATCTTCTAATGGTGTCCAAGAGATGAAGTATTTTTAAAGATAAACTGTCGTATCCCGGGGCATCTTGACTTTTACAAGATGACTCTTTAAAGCCTGTTGATCTTAGGACATTTTTTTTTTTTCTCCACATCTAACTTCTTTTTAAAAAACTCGGAGGGTGAAGCAGAAGGAGGTGACATGCTTGTTTGAACTTGCTCTCTCTCTGGAGACTTACCGAACACAGTCTATACCATTTCCCTCTGCATTCCTGGGAGTGGGGGAGAAGAGGTGGAAAAGATAATCCGTAGCTAAAAGAAAAAAGTGTGTGTGTGTGTGTGAGATATAATTTCATTTACCTCCGTTACCGCTAAGAATCTTTTCAGAAAATCCTCTACTCTTGTCACAGTGGGACACAAACTGACGTGAGGTGACCGGACCAACTAGAGGCAGCGCAGAGAGGAGTTAGCTGAGGATGGGAATGCAAAAGAGAAAGCAGCCAGCAGCCGGAAAAGAAAACAAAACCAGCAACGACAGAAAAAAAATTAAAGCCAACCAAACAACAACACAAACAAACAAACAAAACCAATGAATTTTCAGTTGCGGGAGATTACAGAGAGCAGAGATCAAATTCCAGATCCACGGCAGGGCCCGCGGGCTGCCCTCAGATACACGCTGGTGTTGTCGCTCCGCGGGCACGGACCCGGCTGAGCGGACGGGGTCTAAAGGGGAAAGGACAGAGAAAGCGGCGCTTCCTCCTCGCTGTCCCGTTCCCTTTCCGCGTCTCTCCTGGTGCTTCCCCCGCGAGCCCCGCTCCCGCCGCCAGCCCCTGTTCCCTGCTCGGTCCCTCACGCTTCCGCCGGGACACGGTCCACACCCACACCCCCCCGTTGTCACGTGACCCCCCTCGACTGCCTCACGCCAGCGGGAGCTGCCATCTTGGATTCGGGCAGGTATCCCGGCGGTGCCGCTGACCGGGAAGCCACCGGCGGCCGCCTCGAAGGCGGGCTGAGGCCTCTCGGCGGACGCTGACGCGGCGGCGGCCATCTTGAGTCCGCGTGTGCAGTCAACGGGCTCCCGGCGACTCCCGGGGAGCTGAGCGGGTGTTTCCCCCTCCCCAGGGAGCCATGTTGGGTTTGGGCAGCCTGAGCTCTCCCGCCGGGGCCATCTTGGGGCCGGGCAGAGGCGCGCGCCGCCGGGTCCACGGAAGGCGGTGAGTCCCCGTTGCTGTCGAGGCGGGAAACGCCGCCGCGCCTCCGCCCCCCCCGCTGAGGGGGCCGCCGCCTCCTGCCCGGCTGTAGCGAGGAGGGGCCGGGCCCGGGCCTGCCTCCGCGCTGGGCCGGCTCGGGGCGGTCCTGGCACGGCTGCGCTGCTTTGGGCTCTCGTTCTGAAAGGCTGTTGTCGTTAATTCCTCTTTCCGCTCTCCAAATAGCGCCTGTGGGTTGGGTTTTTTTGATTTATTTTTTGTTAAGCGAAATTCTGTGTGGTTCTGTCCTGGCCTAACGCGAGTTGGTCGGGTTCCCGTCCTCAGCTCAGGAGGCGACTCTGGCTACCTCGGGCCTCTGGCCGGCCTGGAGCAGAGAGGCAGCAACTCCCCCCCCCGTGGGGTGTCCCACGCACGGGACAGGAACTCTGCGGGAGCTGCTCCCCTGGTTGCAGTCAGTCCGTTGGTCAGATGTGAGGGATTGATGGCGTTAATGCGGTAGCGCCGTCTGTGAGCAGCAGTGCATGGCTCTGTGTAAAGACCTGGGGAAAAAAGGGTGTTGTAGTCAAACACTTTATTTCTTTCCCATTAGGGTTGTTTTAGGGATTACAGAATTCTCAGGGCCCGTAATCCTCGTGAATGCCTCTCATCCTTAGTCATGCAAGTAATACCCTCTTTTTCATTCCAGTTTATTATTGCCCCTCGGTGTATCCGATCTCCTGTGAAACGTCAAAAGGCAAACCTGAAGAAGTGAAGATGAAGTTCCGCTCTGCTTGGGCAAAAGCAGAGGTATGGGAAGTGGTCTGCGTGGTATGTGAAGTGGGAGTGTCATATTGGCTGCAAATAAGCATATATTTGATCTGAAAATAGTACACATTTAGCTCAGGAATACTATGAACATCTCATTAGTAAATCTGGTTATTTTAGCGAACCAATTTGCAAAGCTACTGAAAGGTGGCTGCAGGAGGAAAGTGCTGCACAAATCCATGGATTCGTCCTACTTTATAATACAAGACTCCCTAGAATTTAATAGAATTTCAAATGGCAGTTGAGTCCAAATTAGTGCTAGGCTAATGGATGTTATTCTCTCAAGCTGTCAAGCCCAAGAGTCTGCGGGTGCCAGCAGATGCCCTCCACTTTGGCATCGCCACTAGATGTCAGTGCCTGAAACTGCTGCTTCACCCTGAGCAGGCTGCTGGAACTGGGAATTGGCTTGGAGGGGTGGGAGTGGTTTCTGGAGGGTGCAGAGCTGGGGCAGCTGCTGCTTTGCAAGGATCTCCACTGGGGTTAAGCTCCCTTCTGTAAGGGTCTTGCAGCCTCTTAACTCTGCCGGGATTTTCCAAGTAGGGAAGGAGGAATTTCCTGATGCTACACCAGAAGAAAGTTTAGCGAGTGCTCAATGACTTGAAACTTCATGTGAAATCACACAAAAGTGATTTTTGCTTTTTAAGTCCTCATTTATTGAATGTGTGCAGGTGCCCGATCACCACTGATGGCAGAGTTGGCCCTGAAGATCTCCCTGAATCTGCTGAAGTCTCTAGACCTTTAGCCTTGCTAAAACTCCTTGGAACTCAGGCTTAGGTACGCTCACTGTCATATTTTTTTTTAAAAAAAAAAAAAAAAGGCTTCTTGCTGAATATTAGAAAATACAGGCAATGGGAAGGGAATATTCACAAAAAACCAATCTCCATAAACAGGTACAAGCTGTACAAGCTGTAGGTTGAAATTAGGTGTCAAGCTCAAATCTGCCTTGGTTCTCACTTTCTTCTGGAGACTTGGCACTGAGTGAGCTGCCTGTGGGGCCTTCGCACGGCCATCGCTTTGGTCAGTGATGGTGGAGAGTAGATTTGCGTACACTGGAGTTGTTACGAAGCAGAGTAAATGCTTGTGAAGTACTTGAGAATTTTCAGTTGCTAAGTGCTTTATAAACATTAAAACATTGACTTCAGTGTGTTATTTGCTGCGGTGCATCCTTACAGGGCTACTTTATCTACTGAAGTGTGTTCTAAAGCAAGAGAAATGCTACATAATGAAAATACACCGTAAAAATATCTGAAATGCTGTACTTGAATAAATAGATCTCCCTTTTAGGTGTCATCTTGGCCCAGCTCTGGGGGCTGGAGTTATGGAAAGACTGGGATAATGATAACATGCTGTAAATATCCAGAGCACTCTTACACTGATGGAAAAATCCAGGACGGCTGCTGCTGTTCCTTTCACATTGTCAGAATGTGAGTAGAGGTGACTTTCCTCTAGTTTGTGTTCCAGCTTAATATTTTTAAACGTTTGGATTTTAGGTGTGATAGGTCTGGGCAAGAGAGCAGCATCAGAGAACCTCTTGACCCGAGCGTGTAAAGCCTGAGGAATTCCTGATCCAATCTGTTGTGTCTTAAAGACCTGTATGGGAGTGGGTCAGTGTCTCACAAGGGCACTTCTTCTCTGGAGTAACTGAGGCCTTGCTGCTCTTTGCTGGCTGTATTTTTGGATAGGATCTGAGCAACCCGATCTGCATTGGCCTGGCTCTGAGCAGGGCTCTGAGCTTAAATTATTCTGTCACTAGCTGAGAAGCTTGAACTTGGTCCTTGACAAAGTCAACTCTGTGCTGTGCAAACAGATTTGATGCAGATACATGTGTGCAAAGGGTAGAAGGTGTGCGGCACAGAATTCAGTGTAGAAAATCTGCTGTGGAACCTGGGCTGGCAATGAGCTTGGTTCTCTGTATCTCTGAGGCTTTGCTTCTGTTTGCAGCTCCAGTGGGCCTTGCTACACTTCAGAAGCAAACCCAGCAGCAACCAGCGTGTTGAATTTGGACAGTCATCTTGCTGAAGCTAGTCTAGCCTGGGGACTTACTTGCAAATCAGCATAATATTTTTTACTTTCACATTAAAAAAATAAATGATCAGCCGTTACACATCAGGAGGACTCCGGTTTTGAGAGGATGCATTTGCAGACGCTTTAGCAAACAGCTGGGATGGGAGGGGTTTGTTTCTTGAAAGCCTGAAGCTGCTTTAGATCGGAATGGATACTGACTTGTAGTATAAATAGCCACAGACACCCCTGTGTGGAGAATCGGGGCAATGTACCGTGCACTGAATTGAAGGTCTCGCAGAACACGAGTAGCTGTAGATGGATAGGGGTGTTTGAGTAAACTTGAACAGAATCCATGTGCTCGCTCTTTCCCCGGGGCTCTGGCACACGGACAGCTGAGTGGAGCCTGTGTTTCCTGGCATCAGGAGCAAGGTCAATCCCGTTTGGCCTCCACCCCCCCTCCCTTTTTTTTTAGTTGTAATGGAAAAAAGATACAGCCTGACTTTTGCTGAAAGCAGAAGCTTTTCACTCACCGCTGAATATAGCCCCACTTCCTGGTTCCCTCCCTCCCCTGCGCCTTACAGTATAATCTAATTATTAAATCCTTGCAGGAAAAGTACATTTTGCTCTGGCAGGACTAAAGCCTATTGATAGGTCAGATATCTTTATGCCATCTTCATCCCATTCCTGCCATAATGGATTAGTTTTTGGCTTCTCTTGGCTGCTTTTCGATTTGGGATCTGCTCCTTTAATACATTCCTTCCAGTCTAGGCAGTGCTCTCCAACTGCCTGGCACTGATGTTAATGCCTCACTTCCTAATCAATCAAGGCCTCTGCAGGCTTCCTTAAAGGAAAACTCTGCTCATGGTGTTCAGCCCAATAACATAAACTTCCACAGGTGTAAGAAACATTCGTCACCAAAAGATGACACTCATGGGGGAAGTGAAGGTGAAACTTTATCCTGTTTGGCATTTCTGAGCCTATCCTGTGGGCAGCTTTTTTCATAAAACTGACTGTGGGCAACTAGCCACAGGTTTGGTAGCTCAGTTTGCAACTGACATGAATATCTTGACTGTAGGAAGAACTATGGGGATATTAAGAATGGGTTGTACGTGAGCGCAGCAGGGGCAGAGTTTGTCCGTGTGGCGCCGCTGATTAAAGAGTGGTCCCTAATCCCAGTGTGCTGTGCCTCAGGTAGTTGCTGGCAGTAGTGGAGGCAGAGGGATGATTTCAGATGTGCCCGCTGTTGAGATCCAGAGGGAAAATAGGGGGGTGGTTACCAGAGAAACTAAAGGGTGTAGAACACTTGAAGCCCTAGACAAAGGTCAAGAAAATAAGCAGCCTTAATACAAGGGAGTAAGGGAGAATTGAGGTAAGGCAAGGTGAAAGAAAGAACCAGAACTGGGCAAAACAACTGAGAACCACAGACCATCACCAGTTTGCTCCACTGAGCAGCACAGTTGCTGGGATGATCTGAGGTACTGTGTTATCAAATATGCATCAATTGGGCTTCTTTGTTAGACTGGTTTGTCTCTGCCTTAGTTTCCTGGGAGACTGATGAGCTCTGTGCCTTAACGTGGAAGAGCCAAAGAAACACCAAAGTGAGGGCAACTCGACAAGGCAGCCTGGGTGCAGGATGGGAGGATGTGTCTAGAGGAAGCATATCACGAGGTGGGAGCAGTGGCTTTTACACCAGTTTGTATTCTGCGATATGATCCCAGTCTTTCGTACGTCTAATTAGAAAAAAACAACATTGCCTTACTTGAAGGAATTTGTCAGATGGGTAAAGGTTGGGGTGAGCAATGTTACTGCTCTGGGGGCTATGTCCTGTTAGAAGAGTGCTGCTGCAAAATGGCTGCTCCTAGGCTAAGGTTGATGTGCCAGCTGGAACTGCTGATTTCCTTTGAAACTCCTGGTTTTGTGATTATTCACAGCAAATAAGAAAAAAAAAAAATCTTTCTTCCCATATGAACTTCTGGCTTACTTAGCTGCGAGGTGAGCCAAGTAGGTTATTTTCTTCAGCGTCTGCATTTTTTCCTAATTACATTGTGCCAGTTGTTACCACACAGTTGTATTTACCTGTGCTTCCAAGTTCTGAAGTTCCATGGTTTAGAAAAATTCAGGAGCACTTCTTGGGGAGCTTGTCTCGGGACTGCCTTGTATCTAGGGGGGATAATATTCTCGTGCCAAATCCAGCCCTCTATGGTTTTGGTTTTGTTCTTTTCTATATCATGTTTGTAGTACTTCTCGATGCAGTTTGGTTTCAGGCGATGGGAAGACAGTGCTGTGTGACTGAGCTGCTGAGCTTTGCCAGGCCGTAGCTAGTGGGTGAACTAGAGCTCGAGCTGCTGCCACTCTTCTGGAGCATCTTTCTGAGGAGGAAAGGCTGAGAGCCCTGGGGCTGTGCAGCCTGAAGTAGCCAAAGAGGGGAGCTGATCAGTGCTGATCAAGAGCTAAAGGGCCTCTGGAGGGGCAAGAGGATGGGGCCAGACTGTTGTCAGCGGTTCCCAGAGACAGGGCAAGGGGCACCTGACACCAACTGGAACCAAGAAGATTCCATATGACCATCAGGAGAAAGCTCTTTGTTGTGAAGGTGTCAGCCTGTCCCAGGCTGCCCAGAGAGGTTGTGGAGTCACCTATGGAGAGACTCTAAAGCCTCCTGGACACTGTGATGCTGGACCCCTGCTCTGGGTGACCCTGTTGACCAGATGATCTCCAGAGGTCCCTTCCAACCCCCCCGCCCTGCCCATGGTGGGATTCTGTGCCAACTGAAAAACCATGCATTGGCCTATCCTAAAAACATAAAGCTTCCTTTACACATGATCTCCTGAGCAATCTGTCATTCAATGTTCTACATCTAATGCAGCCCATATTATCCTGGGAAATCTTTTTAAGTCTCTGATGTTGTCTGACTCCTGAATCCACGTGGTTGGACATGGGAGGAGAAACAGATATATCTTAGGATAAGTAGGGTCTACCAGCTAGATCACAAATTCTGGTGTCCCCTAGATGTGTTGTGTCCTGTATGTCACTTCAGACAGCTCCTGACACAAAGCAGGGGATTGCCCTGACTGCCACAGCAGTAACAGTGGTATCAAAGAAGCCTGGAAATCATGTACCCAAACTTCTGTTGTAGTCTGATGAAAGGATCCCAAAGAAGAGAATAAACTTCCCTGCTGTGTCTGTTTTCCATCAGGAGAAGCCACAGGGTCATAGCAGAGGGATGATCAAATGGCCCTCATGGTGGGCAGGAGGAACCCAAGCGGCAGAGTGGAGGATGTTGCAGCAGCAGGTATGAGACACACTTATTGCAGCTGCCGTTTTGAGTCCTGTGTCTCTTCTGAATCCATGTGTCTGTCCATGCCTGACTTGCTCTCCCCGAGTTCATATACACACTTTTGTCACAACGTTGGCAGTGCTGGACATCAGTGATCACTATTAAGTGCACTTTCCTTCTGGCTTGTTGATGATTCACACTACAAGGAGAAGCTTCCTGCCTTGCCATGATGGAGGGAAAACGATCTATTTCATAATGTCTCCCTACTCCTAGCAGGGCTTGTGCTCTGTTCCCAAAACTCCCACTGTTTGCACTGTGAGCATGACCAGACTGTGAAATAGCTTGGCTGGTCTGGTGAATAATCTGCTAGTCTCTTTTAATAAACTGCAGTTTTATTTATCTTGCTGCTCTTTAGAGCTTTTCATCTCAAAACATTTGAGTGCAGAAACTGTCCAGTAGTGAAATGCAGCCATCTCTCCTGGGGATAGAGTGGGAGGCAGACAGGCAGGCATTTTACTCCACAGTTTAGAGTGAGAGGAATTTTGTTCAAGGACAATGAGGGAAAGCTTAGCTTGTGTGCTGAATGACCCTTTGATCTTCCACGTTCACGCTCAGCTGATGAGGACTTTAAATCTAAGCTCTGTCTCCCTCCTACCCATAGCAAACAGGCAGAAATATAATCTCATTTAGGACTTGAGCGTTGGACCAGAATGACGGGGCTGCAGTGGCAACTGTTCAGCCTTACGTTTCCTCTCTGCCTGTCGCTTCCTCAAGTGACGCTGACATAAGGCTGAAGAACGGTGGGTAGAGGTTCTGGGGTGTGTAGTAGGGGGTGCTCAGAGGGACCTGGTGTGGGGAGGAAGGCTGGGCCAGTCACACCAAAATCCCCTGCAGCGTGCCGGTAAATCCTGAGGAACTGGGCAGTGCTGGAGTGTTAAGAGGTGTCTCTCTGGAATGCACGGAATAGGTCAGTCTGCAGCCGGGAGATGCACTGGATCATTCTGAAGCTTTACAGTGTTTGCTGAAGGGTGATGAAACCACACTGTGAACAGTTACTGGTGGTGTGGGCGGTCAGCTCTCCCATGCAGGGAGAGAAGGCAGCAGAAGTGATGGAAATGAGCAGGCAGAGCTCAGGAAGAGGCTGATCCTTGACCTGCAGCCCTTGAACACTTGTAAAAGATTGTGTGACTTCTGTTACTGTGGTACATCGTTAAGAACCTTAATTACGGGGAGCCGAGTGCACGGCGTAGTCTCAAGCACAGCCTGCAGGGATGCAGGAACTGGAATTTCCTAGCGCTCGCTCTGCGCTTCGTGTCTTTGCTGGGGAAGGACACAGAAGGGCCTGTTCTTGGTGCACGTAGACTTGGCCGGCTGCTACAGTGCAGCTCATCTGAACCAGGGTGGCCACAGCCCATCAGATAGGTAACAGCTGCTGCTTTCTTGCCTCTTCCTACATATTAAAGCAAACTGTGGGGTTTTAAACCTTGAGGGAAGCATTTGGTGAAAGCAAAACTTGGACTTGAGACAGAGTAGTGCTTGGCTTAGTTACCCCAAACCACTACGTTTATTTTAGTTTGGGGTTCTTTTCGGTATTCCTGGCTGTATTTATAGCATGAGATATGGTGAGAACAGGCAGAGTCCCAGCTGTGCGACCTCCTTTATGCTCAAACAAAGCAGCACAGAGGAGGGAATATTTTTAGTTTGCTCCAGCTGTGGGTATTGGGTTCAAATCGCAGTGTGGCAGAGAAACCAAAAGGTGAATTTGAATTTCTAGCTTGAAAGAGCTGACTCTGAAGGGTTCCTAGAAAAAGCTGAGCTGACAGTTGGTCAGCTAAACAAGAATATGGGCAGAACTCCTCGATTTGGCATTTAGATCTATTTTTCCTTGCAGCTTTCTTGTTTGTTTTTTTTTTTTCTTTTTTTTTTTTTAACAGCTATACTTTGGTAGTTCCTTCTTTTCTTTTTCTTACATTTAATTTCCTGCTTCTTTGCTAATAGCTTCTGTGGACCTTGGTTAGGAAAGATTTTCCTGAAGCGTCTTTGACTTCAGGAACTGTCTGTGTTCAGCGGTGAATGCTTTACCTTGTTGCTGCAGTGGGAGCTGGGGCAGGAGGAACTGTTGGTACAGACACTTGAGGACCCTTGTTTACTTTAAATCTTCCTTTTAGGTAGGAAATCCTTGAACTGTCTTGCGGCGAATGCTGTTAACTCCCAGAAGTGCCCCCTGACACTCCTGCTCTTCTGGAATATTTCCCTCCCCTTAGGCCAGGCCTGAGCAGAGATCACCATGCCTCGGTGTGTGACTGGGCTTTGACTTTATCAGAGATCTCACAGTGCCCTGTGGTAAGGGAGACAGGGAGGATTAGTTTGATGGGTGGCATTTTGTTTGCTTGCTAAGCTCTAATGACCAAAGCTGTGGTCTCTGTCTCGTCATTGCTTCCATCGGGGGGTACGTTCTCTCTCTTCCTCCAGCAACTGCAGCATTGCAGGATGTGCCACCTCTTCCCCCCCCAGGGTCCTTCTAGAAGCAAGAAGATGCCTCTGTCTGGTTTCCCATCTGCTGCCTGATTTCATGCAAACAGAACCAGCCGGCCTGCTGAGCAGAGCGATACAGGAAGAAACTGGGGAGTGCTGCTCCACTGCGATAGCCGCTGTGGGAGACCCGCTGTCTGCTGCTGTCACAACCTCTCCAGAGAGGCTGGCAGGAAGCCCGGGCTGCTTTGCCACCTCATGCCTTCCCCCCTCTTCTTATCTAGCCGTGCCACAGCTGCCCAGGCTCCTGGCTTAGATAGATCAGCCCCACCTTCTTCACTCAGATGCTTCCTTCCCCTGAACCCGGGGCCTGGAGCAGGTGGAGTCAGCTTGTAGGTTGAGTAGAGTTATGGTGAGTGGAAAGGGAAAAAATGACCTTTATTGGAGGGCTAATTAGGCTAAAAATGTGTTCTAGGGGTCTAGAATGAGGGAAAGAAAGCTGCCTGGTGTTATGTCTTCTCAAGAAGCCAAGCAGCATGGTACAATGGTACGGTTCAAATGGAAGTTGTGATCTCTGAGGAACAGAAGGCCAGAGGATGGTGACTGACTGGCTGCTGAGAACCCTGGCTGGGGGGAAGGACCTTTCCCTCCTGCACCTCCCTGACTCCCAAATGGTGGGAGAAAAGCTACCTTTAGTACTGGGGGCTTCAGCATTGGATCCCCCAAAGTCCTTGGCACCCCAAATCCTGCACATTCCATTTTTCCCATGGCCCTATTCAGAGCTTTGACCTTGTAATTCCTCAGGCCATTTTCCCCCACAGCTTCCTCTCTGGGCCCACGGATGGGGTTTTCATCCCACTCTCAAGACCCGAGATGGCAGACAGGGGAGGAACAGAAGTTATTGGGAAACAAGCTCAGCGAAGTGAAAAGCTGGGGGGGGAGTAAGGAGGGGACCAAGGGAGAGGGGTCCTCATCCACCTGGGGGGCTGCTGGGTATCTTTGGATTTGGAATGTGTGAGGGGTACACAAAATTGGAAAATTTAACTCTCATTAGAATTTTCCACCCCAGTTTTTTCTGGTTGAAAGATGAACACTAGCTGGGATGGTCCCTTGGTTTAGAGCAGTGCTCTGGAAAAAGAGGAAAACTGCCTAAAAGCTGGTGAAAGTCTCGGCTCCTGCGGGGCAGCAGGAGGGGCGTGGATCAAGGGCGACTCAAGAGCCCGGTGCTGGAAACCTGCTCTATCAGGTTTTTTGGTTCTTTCTGCCTTTCTTCTTCAGCTGTGCCCAGGGCAGCCCCACTGCGGGGCGGGGACCCGCAAGCACCGCGCCCGCCGCCTGCGCGGGGGTTGCGGGGCCCGGGCAGCGGAGCCCGGTCCTTCCACCTCCGCCGGGGCCGCCTCCCTCCCAAGGTGAAAGAGAA
>JANHFX010026412.1:0-21895 GCA_027560015.1 Chloroceryle amazona
TTTCCACAGGACTGCTCTCCAGTATATCCTCTCCCAGCCTATACTGGTAGTGCTGGTTACCCTGGCCCAGGTGCAGGTCCCTGCACTTGGCCTTGTTGAACCTCATAAGGTACATTTAGGCCCACCTTTCCAGTCTATCCAGGTCCCTCTGGATGGCAATCCTGTCACTCTGGCATATCAACTGCACCCTTCAGCTTGGTATCAATCTGGATTTTGCCAGCACAGAAAGAAGAAAAAGTATTTCAAGGGAAGCAGGACCATATATTTTGTGTAGTGAAGAATGAGTTTGATTTCTCAAGCATTTGTTGTTTAGTGTTTGGTCAGGGCGAATGATTTCTGGAACTGAAGATGCAGTGAACTATGTGATTTTGCATCCATTGGTATTTCTACAGGCTTTTGTTACACCAAGTTTCCATCTTGGATTGGTGCAGTATTAATTACTCAATGCTTTTCCAGTTTGCATATGCAGAAAATGGGTCTGTCTGCAAGCATGGGGAGCAGGTAACACACAGGCATGCTGGTGGGATTTACTGAACCAACAAATAATCTATAACACACAAGCTTTCAACTCTAGATGCTTCTCACCTTATGTTTGCAATAAGATACATCTGGAGGAGCTTTTATCCTGAAGGCTTACCTATTGTAAACTGTAGGATGGAATCGGTAAATGCATGCAGTTTACTGTTTTTGTCCTCCCAGCAGATCCTGCTGTTGTAGTCTAAATCAAATCTGAAGAAACTGAGAAAGGGGAAGGACCTATGGTGTCTAGAATGGAGCTAGACTCTGATACAAGTCAGAACAGGCATGCTTGATGTCTGTGAAAAATCTTTGTCTCACTCTGAATTCACCCAAAGGAAGAACAAAAGTCTGTTTGAGCCCTCATGGAGTGGTGGTGTGTGCCATAGCTGTATTACAGACTGAGATGGCTGGATAGTCCCATAAACAGATTTTAAAGATACCATTTTTAGCTTTATTCCATAGAGCAGCAGTTGCAGCTCTATTCTGCTCTCCCCCCTTCTTGAGCCTTCATTATAGACACTGTAGTGGCCATCTGCACAGTTCTCATTATCTTCTTGATTCATCAGTTTGTGGTATGAAGCTATTGGCTAAATTGTTTGGGAGGACTTAGATCTTAAAACTCAGAAAGAGATGTCCACTGCATTGAATTTGGTGTTCGGGGTACTTTTTCTCTCAGCAAGTCCCAACTTAGGCACACAGAGTGGTCAAAAAAAGTTTTGGTCTGTTTCTGCATTAAGTTATTTTTCTTTTAATCTGATCTTTCTGATGTATTTGCATATCAATCCCTTATGTGTAAAATGGAGATGATACTGCCTGCCAGACTGAGGATTATTTATAAAGCTGTTGGATGAAATGCAGTCACTCAGCCTGTATATTGTTACGTGTTTTCCTTTTCACAATTAATCAGAGAGACAAGCTTAGTCATTGTGTTGGATACTGTTTGTTCCTACCTGTTCTGCAGCAGCCTTTGGTTAGGTGCACCACAGTATTAATCGAAACCTCTGTTTTCATTCAGACAAATTAATAATGCTGAAGATGATAATTGTTCATTCTTGAAATCAGTTCAAATAGATCTTGAATTATGATATAATCAGATGCGAAAACAAAACAGATTTAGGTATGTCCTTTCAAATAGTCAACAGATTTAAAGAATTCAGTGGCTGTAATTTAGATTAATTTATTGCCTTCAATCTTTGTAGCATATGCAGAGAATTGTTCTGGGAAAAGTGTATGTCCAGTGTATGGGATTTGAGCTAACCCTTCCATTATCAAATGAGTTTAGTGAAGAATCCAGAGTGGGATTCATAGGAGCTGTCCACAGAAACTTGAAAATATTTTTACCCTGTAGGATACCTTTTTGTTGTTGTTGTTGTTGTTGTTGTTGTCAAAGTTATATTTAACCCTCTCATTGTTTACATTGGCATGATGACCTCTGGCCACTTACCAGTCTATACTTCCTGTGGTCCGGTGCTATTTGCTCCAGTCACTCTAGTCTATTCATTTGCTGGTAAATAGCCTCTTCCTTCAGCTGCTCCTTTAGATACTGAACTGTCTGGCAGGAGAATGGGGAGCTGGGTATGGGAAGGGAAGAGCTGTCAAGAATTGTGTGCAGGTGACAAAAACAGGTGTTGAATATTAGGACCCCTTCTTTGTACAGCACAACTTGAAGGACTGTCTTTATAAACTAGCACTATAGACCAGAGGGTGCTTTAGACATGATTACGTCCTTGTTCTTATTTCCATTATTCTCAGTTTCCTTTAACCATTTTAAGTGGATTTAAGGCATGTAAGAACTTGACATCTATGGAAACAAGTTCTGTATATAACCACAGATACACACTGGCCTGTCTCAGCCCTCACTGAGTGGGAATGCAGGAACAAAATGGAGGAGAGTCCACTCTGTATGCTTGCTAAGGCCACTCTGGTGAAGCTTTCTTTATTAGTCTGTGGCATGAATCTTTATAGTGTGCTGATGTTTTATTTAGTTTTCGGGTAAACTCCTTTTCTTCAGAAAATACTAGTTGCTCTTTCAGCCACCTAGTAATCTCACTAATTAAACACCTTTTAAGGGATATATTTCCCAGACTCATGTAAACAGCTTAAATACTCCATACCCTCAAAAGTACTGTTCCCTTCCTGCATTTTTTATCACTGTGATTTTTGGTAAACAGGCTGAAGAAATAATTTGAAGTGAGAAGTAGTTGATCCTTGGGGCAGCTGCAGTTTTTGGTGAAATGTAATTGTCAGCTTTTCCCATATGTATTGAGGCACTGTCAAAAAAGGAGCTAAGCAAGCAAGCAGCTCCCTATTGCTGTTCTCCCTTCAAGCCCTGATTCTCAAACAAGACTAATTCAGTTGCCTTAAGTTTTTTTCTCCTCCTCACTGAATCCTTAAATTGGGAGTAATTCTGCCTTGTTTGAATTTTCAGTGAATGGAATGATTTTTTTCTGTTGTAAGACTTGCAGGGAAGATATCCACATATTTAAGGCAACAGGGGATTATTTCATGTATTCTAATCTGACCTCCAACATAACACAGGCCAGAGAACATCACCACATGATTTCTTCATCAGATCCATAGTTTGAAATGAGGAGACAGTCATAAGACAGAGAGTTCTACTTAAATAAACAAGAACATTAACTGCTTTTTGACTTCACGTAATGACAACCTTTTCCAATGAGGACAATAAAGAAGTTGAGAGGGAGACCAGAGGGATTGTACTGTATTCATCCTTCAGGGGTTTCATGACCAGGCTGGATAAAACCCTCAGCAACATAATCTGTTCTGATGGCTATATACAGCCGAAAGCTGGGATGCAGACCTCCCAAAATCTGTAGCAGCCTGCATTATCCTGTGTTTCTTAACTGTAATTTCATTACTTACAGTCTACTTCAGTAACAAGAGCTAAAGTGATTAGAAACTGATTAAGCAGTTTAAGAAGCTGAAATTTTGCATTTCATGAAAGTAAAAAATCACTTTTAATCTGTGTGAGGTTTTGTGAATGAGGAGTTCAAAGTTAGTATAATCTAATAGCCTAATATGGCTAATGAAAATTAAAACATACGTTTCAAGTGTTTAAAACCTAGGCAGAAAAATCAATGTACCTTTAAAAATACACTGCTGGGTCTGCACTTAACTAGTAAGGTTTGGTAATTGATGTGACATTTGAAGCCCAATATGTCACCACAACGCATCTACAAATCAGACCAAAACTCTGGAGGGCCCTCATGGATGTGATTAAATAAAACCACTAAATCAGGAATGAATAGCACATCAATGCTAGATTTGGGCTAAAGAAGAATTTTGTTTTGTAAAGCTTATATTCTTTTCACCGTTGCTCCCTTTCCTTCTCTCCTTCAGAATGGATGCACTTGCCAAGAGTTTTTAGTTAATCTCTTGTGCTAACGAAATAAAATTCTGCAAGACATAGACTATTGTATGGCTGTAGTTTACCTGTAGTCATTAAACTTTGTGGATTCTGTGCATATATGTATGTTACAGCAAAGTTATATCAGCAGCACAGCTATCTTCCTAGAAGGTTTGGTGTCTTGAAATATACGTGACTGGAAAATAACAGGTAAATAGGTATTTTACAATGAGACTACGTCTCAGAACTTTATTCTCCTTCACCTTTTTTCCTGTTCTGTGATTCAGGATCTAAAAAATGCTTCTGTGTAAATGAAGCTGGTAGATGAAGCAACCCACAGGTACATTTCAGGAGTACCACCAAAGAAGTTTGAAAAAAAATGTGTTGGCCCAATATGTATGGTGAGTGATGCAGTTTACTAGATAGATATCTCCCTGGCCTTTTTGGCATTGCATTACCTCCTTGATGACTGATTATACTTTGGAGCAATCTGATTCCCTAATTTTGCTTGGTATCTAAAATGCCTTGGTTAGTCTAGGCATTCTGCTTACACAAGGTTAGGGGATGAAGCTTAGGAGTAGTTTAGACAATCCTCAAGGCCAGTCATTTCTGACTGACAGGTGACTGCCTGCCTGACTTCCAAAGCTGTCCTCCCCAGTGTACCCTTTTGAACTGATGTGCCGTTTGAGGAACACGTACATCTGCTTCCAGCTCAGACATATATATTAAATCATTCTTCAGTCTAGTTCTGATAATAATAGAAAATATGTGCAATAGAGACTAAGTGCAAATTATCATATTCTCTGCTTCTCCATGAGAAGGACTTTCCAGTGCTGGTATGAAGGAATGCTGCCTTATCTGAAGAATGTGTATTAGAAGGCCTGATGCCTCATGTGCTACTTGTTCTGTATCATGGCAATCAGTAAGGATTAAAAAGCATTTCTACTAACATGTAGAAAAGCAGGTCTCAGCAGATCACTTCTTCCCTTCTCTATGTTACAGAAACTAGTAAATCAAAAATAATTAAAATATTAAAAACTTAAATGGTAGCATGAATGGTGGAAGGAAAGCTTGTGGGAAGCTGGCTCTGCGAAGGATTAAAGGTTTCAGGATCTCTGCTCACCCTGATACTGTTTTGGGAAGACGAAAGAAGTATGGAACACCTGGAAGAAGTGGTGTCCCAGGTGGGAACTGCTGTGGTCTGTCCTGTAGCTTTCAGTTTCCTTGTTTTAGAATTTAGCTCTCCAGCACACTGTGGTTGCGTACATTCTGTGATGTTACATAATTAGTCTCTCAGAAGATCTGCAACTCCACAACCACTGTATCTGCCCTAACTGAACTTGTGACCTCTTGTCTTTAGCTACCTTCACAGCATGGCTGATGTCTACAGTGTGTTAAGTCTATGGCATACTGGGGCTGAGCTTCTGCCCAACATAAGAAATGTAGGAAGTTTGTTATCTTGGACACACTTTGCCTCAGAAAGTGGGATTGTGTGAACTGAGTAGTCTGCATTCCACAGCGTTGTGAGCATTCATTCCCTGATGAACAAGAATAGCTCCTTACAAGAAGCCTTATAAAACAGACTTTGTCTGATACGCTTCAAAGCAGAATGTGTGTAGGAGTAGCATTTACAGATTATAATGACTTTGTTGGTTCATTTTGAGAATGAAAACAAAATATGATTCACAAGTATCACCTTTCTTAGTAACTGCTTTATGATATTTTTTTTGCCAAATTTAAATTGAAATTTAAGCTCAAAAATATTGTAGAAAATTCATGGTAGTCCCTACTCCTAAAAAGTATTTTCATCCTTAAAGTCAATCTTTTGAAAACAGTGGTAGTCCTTTTGAGCACATTTTATGCAGAATCTAGCCAGGGGAAGAGATACATGTCAGTGGGGTCTTCAGCTGCTCCAGGTGTATGTGAAAGTCACCAGAATAAGGTGTGCTGGCAGAGTTGTGAAAATAAAAAAAAAATTATTCCTGTTTGAAGTACAATCTCCATTTAACTTCACTGTGGAAAGCCTACGGTGCTATAATAATTTTGTTCTAAAGGAACTTCTGGAAACCCTAGGACAAGGACAAAGTTTTGCCTCAGACAGAGGTGTATGCACCAATTCTACCTTTAAGTTTGGACACTTTCTTTCAGATAGAATGTTGGCCTTCTAGATTCACATAAGAGTATATAAATAGAGCAAAACTAGAAACCTTAACAGGGGAAAACTCCTTAGTTTCTTTTAAATTAGGTCCTCATGTCTTTTACAGACTTTTTTTGAGTAAAGTCAAATATGTTGGTAAAAAATACATGGTTAAAACCCCCTTGTGTTGATAAAAGCCACGTGTGAACATTTGCATCAAAATAGTGTGGCCAGCAGGACTAGGGAAGTGATTATCCTCTTGTGCTCAGCACTGGTGAGGCCTTTGTCCCCTCAGTTCAAGAAGGACAGTAAGGGGCTGGCACCAAAGAGAGGCAATGAAGATGGTGAAGAGTCTACAGAATGTCTTGGGAGGAGCTGCTGAGGGAACTGTGGTTGTTTAGCCTGGAGAAAATGAGGTTCAGGGGAGACCTTCTCAGTCTCTGCAAGTACCTGATTGGAGATCGGAGTGTGGTGAGGGTCAGTCTCTTCTCCCAAGTAAAAAGTGTGACAAGAAGAAACAGCCTCAAGTTGTACCAGGGGAGATACAGTTTGAGCATTAGTAAAAATTTATTCATGGGTTATCAAACATGGGAAGAGACTGCCCAGGGAAATGGTTAACTCACTATCCCTGGAAGTATTCAAAAGATGTGTAGACGTGGAGCACAGGGACATGATTTAGTGGTGGACTTGTTAGTGTTAACAATTGGACTCAATGATCTTAAGGATCTTTTCCAAACTAAATAATTCTATGATTCTTTACTCTTTAAATACAAAAGCAAGAATGACATATTCCAATAATCTGAAATGTTTGTAAGCACAGTGTTCATCTTGATAATGCTGCAGAGAAAGCCAGAAGACTTTCATATCAGGATTCTTTATAAGTGTGATTAAGTCACTTGTGTTCTTACCATTAAAAACAACTGTAGTCGTACATCTCTGTGACTAGTATGTGGAGGCTCTCTGCCTTGAGAAGCTTAACATGCTTGGAGGAACAAAAGCTGGCAAGACATTATTGGAAGAAAACTTATTCACAGAGAAAAGCTATTTAGCATGGGTCTTGTTAGAATTGATTTTTCTGCACCAGGTTAGTTTGACCAAAGTCTTCAGTTGAACACTCGCTGGTAGTGCTGCACATAGCATGACTACCCCTTGTCTAGAAGGCTGCATCTTATAGTTAATCTTTTCTTCACGAGTGTGTTTGCACTGGAAAATGCCATACAAAACCAATGAAAGCTGGGGATGATGACGATGGTTCTGAAGGAGTTTATTTCACAGTCTCAGAGCAGCTCCCCTTTAACTTTGTGCTGGTTGAGTTGACCATTTCTGTGGTGTGTGAGCCACTGCTGTCCCTCACGCAGGGGATTGTCAGTACTAGGTGCTTTAGTTACTCAGTACCTTGAAGGAAACAACTTGAAATATCATTTTTGATGTGACTTTGAAGAAAGTAACTATATTCCTTGTACTGTGTTGACTCCTGAGGCTGATGACAAGCCTGGAACCTTAATAGATAACAGGAGGACAACAGTGTCTGGGTTGTTTGTTTTTTTTTTTTAAATATAAGTCTGTGCAACCCTGAACACAAAAATACAAGGTTGCTTAGGAGGTAGAGGAAAAGGAAAAAGCAGAGGCCAGTCTTTGCACCATAAAGGACAATGGTTTTTTGGTTAGAACTATTTTTGTACAGTACACTCAAGCCTTCTCACTGTCCCCTTGTCCTCAGCAGAGGGAGCCAAGTCTTGTTGTGTCTGTTCCTCAAGGCTGCATTAGAGATATTCAGCAATTCATTAAAATGGAACACATTTAAGCTTGATTATCTTCTACATTCAGGAAAAGACGAATTACTCTTGAAAGCACTTTCAAACTGTCGTTGCCTCAGTAATGGAAGAGTTTGTTAACATCTTTTGTCATAGCTGCCAAGCTACCGTTATCAGACAGAATTCACAGGTGGTTGTCTCTGTTCAGCTGAAGTAAGCCTAGATAAGTCTAGTTCTTTTCTTCAGCCACAGTCTGTGTTCACTGCGTAACCAAAGCTGTGCTAAAGGTCTGGGAAGGTTCCTCCAACAGGTGGGAACCTCAGACATACACCAGTACCATTTTTAGTGCACCAAACACAGTTTAGGGGGGTAGCATAAGACAACAAAACTGTATTTCTGCTTTGGCAAAAAGTTCTGTGTCAGGCAGTTGCAGAGATCCTGCAAAAGATTAGAATCACCTTTGCAAGCTGTATCATGTCTTGCTTTATCCTGCAATCAAACCACAACTGCTCACCTGAAACAGTAACAGCTAATGAACGATACCTGCCTTTTCAGTATCATGGGGATGTATAGCTGTGGAGACCACACGTGGAGTTAGAGGACTCATTAAAGCACTGTTCCTTCAGAGAATTCAGACCCCCCATCTATTCTAATAGTTTGGCTTTTGGAGTCTTACATTTTCAAACTGAGAAACTCCTTTTCCATCTTACTATGTTACATATTGTCACCTGCTAATTTTCTGGCCTTGGACTATTAAATAGATATTTGCAAAATTTTCCAGTGATAACTAACTTTCATTCTTCTTCCAGCAATGAGAAAACAAACTGTCCAGTGTCAGAGTCATATTCTTCCTTTACCAAGGTACATAAACATCTTTTTGAGCAGGTACCTAAGTCGTCTGCACCCCTGAATCTGTTTCCAGTCTCCAGGCTGTGCTATTGGTCTGAAGTAGAAGTGTATGTTCATTCTTCTGCTGCTGTTGGTGAAGGAATTGCTCTCTAAACCTGTCAGGATACCTATATTCAGTAGTCTTTGGTCTCAGTCTGGTACTCTCTCAAAGTACTCCTACAGATGTTGAAGTACAACTCCAGTACAACTCCACGCTGGCAGATGGGAACAGGCCTCCTTACCTCCTAATGTGGTCATTTTTAAGTAGTTCCCTAGCAGCTCAGTCCAGTAGTTCATCCCATTTTTGATCCACACTGTTGTGCACTGTCACAGGTTAGAGTCAAGGTGTCCCCATGGACCCATAACAGATGCTTTCTGTTAACCCCCCTCCGTCCCCAAAGGGAAGAGAAAGGGAATATGGGAGAGAGACGTAGTGATTAGAAAAGGAAACTAGAACGGCTTTAATGAAAATTATAATAAATTTAATATATACAAAAATAGTATCAAACACAATCCCCCCTTGTGGTAATTATGTCACTGTCACCACTGATGCTGTGGAGCAGGCACTGGGAGAGTATCAGGCTGGGCTCAGCAGCAGACGGGAGCTGTGCTCAGGAGCTGGATTCTGGTACCAGATTCAGGAACACACCGATTGGGATCAAAGGCAGAATGGACAGAGGCCTCCTTGGATGCTCTGAGGAAGGAACAGAAAGAGGACCCAAGGCAACAGGCAAAGCTGACAGAGCAGTCAAAGAGAGCACACAGAGAGGGAGGAAAAGAGACAGACCCTCCCAATCCCTCAGCTTTATACCAAATATGACTTATATGGGCTGGAATATGTCGTTGGTCAGTTTGGGGTAACCTGCCCTGTCAGCTCCTCCCTGCAGGTGCGGCCTTTCACTTTCTGCGCCCCCCCAGTGTGGTACACAGGATCCAGCAGTGGCCTTGGTCTGCTTGGTACACACAGTACTAAGTCTAAACATTGGGTGTTACCACTGCCAGCAGCAGACACTGTCTTTCCCTGTACACTTCCAATACCCTTTGCTGAGCAAAATGGACTCTGCTTTCTTTTCTAAACTTTCTATTGTTAATTTCTGGTGACTGCTACAGACAAAGAAATTAGCTTAAGGACTCTCAGCTGCTGTCTCCAGATGCTAATTCAACCAGCCAGCCTCTGCTGGCTTTGGCAGATGGCTCTTTATTAGCACAACATCTTTATTTCCCCTTGTTGGCCAGAGACAAGCTGTAAAATTATCTAATGGTACTTAAAGATACCTATTAAACTTTCCATCTGTGTACCGCATTTGAACTCCACAGACTGCCTTGTTACTAACATAGTGTTCCCAAGAGAAACAGCCACAAAGCTTCCAATTTTTATTTCAGTTACTTTTGAACATCAGTTGCATTTTTAAGTTTTCTTTTTTACTTACGTTTTTTCTTGAAGTAGAAGTGCAAATCTCTCTGAATGTTTACTTTTAGCTTTGATGGTCTCAAAGTAAAAAGAAGAGCTTGGAGTAGCTTTTAAAATACCAGAAATTATTAATGATTTCAGAATGTCAATGTGTGAATGACATAAATGAAAAAGTCTTTGAAGAAACCTTCCTTCTGGATACTCAGAGTATATAAGAGGCAGCACATGATTCAGGGAAATAAACAATCCCTGAATCTAAAGCCATACTTTGCACTAGCTTCCAGCAGTGTGCAGAAGCTTCACTGCCTGAAGGAGTAAAGAGCAGTAGGAAAGTTGCAAGAGTTTTCCATGGCCTGGAAAGTGGGAGGAGCTGTTTACAAAAGCCTAATACACTGAGGGCAGCAGAGTAGTCCTCAGTGGTGTCATACAACTGGGCACTAAGTTGATGAAGCAGAAATGGTTAAACTGCCACGGCTGACTGACTGTGAGTAAGCGTCAAAGACAGTGAAGCGGACCCAGGGTGAGCTAATGGAATAAGGATCAAAAAGCCAGAGACAGCTGAGGAATATTGTACTCCAGCTTCAGGGGCGACTGAAATTGGTCTTTCCTTACCAGAAAGAACTAACCGTTCCTGTTAATGAGGTGTTACCGCAGGGAATGGAACAATTAAGTTTCCCTACTGTTGCTTTACTTTAGTAATTAGGCATTCATTGTTACCCTGACGATCTGCCTGAATCAATTGACCCAAACATTATTAATGAAATCCATCTCCTTGATTGCCTCTTGTGTCTGTATTCATCTCCATCTCCTCATAAACTGTATTTTTTTCATGGGAGTCTTTCCTAGTTGTACAACTGTATTTTGACAAATCATCTGGATAACTGGTCATGTTAACATGTGTATGGCTGTAGGTAACAATGCTTTCAAAAAACTGTCTATTTTCACTAGTCCCATCATCACAGTCATTTTTGTGTGTACATTAATTTCAGTTTCTTCAGAAAATTTGTTTCAGGATGACTTTGACTCACATTCAGCACCTTCTCACATAAACTACTTTGGCTTGCCTCCTAATATGTAGAGGGTTTTCTGTCTTTCTTTTTTAAGAACTAAGACAATTGAAGAACACTACATATGAATGGCTTTCCCTGTGTAGTCCTTGTTTGTTATCCATTTTTGATGAATCCCCATGAAAAAAAAGTGGTCCCTTGATCATGACACAATTATGATATTTGCATACTAAAAGCTACTTTGCTGTGTTGAGACTGCAGTTGATAGATGCACAAAGAATTGTCTAGAAAAGGAAGCAAAGGGTAGGGGTAAATAGTCAAAACTCTTCACTGTGGTACTGCAGGAGGTAAGCAGTGGAGTTTCTGCAGCCTTGGTCAGAACAAAATGGTCGGAGTTTTCTCACAATATTAAAAGTTTTGGGTGAACAAAAATGCTAAATAAATTAACAGCTGTAACAAAATTCACAAAAGTAATTGAGCCGATAAAATTTGATAGGCATCAAAACCAAATCACACTACTAGGAGAGTTACTTGTACAGCGGGAGAAAGAGAAGGGACATCTTTAGAGTCTGGCAGAACTAAAGACAGCTTTGCAATCTTTTACTTGCATGCAGCAGTATTTTGGTGTTAACATGAGAAAAATATAAAGTAGAGCAAGACAGAATGAAAAAGGAAAGAAAGCATAAAGTGGGTGGGATGTAACTTTGTGATTCCACAAATCCCTACTTCTATATTTAGTACTAAGCCTGTGTCTACATCTGCCCTCTTGAGGTAAATACCTAAGAGCAAAGACGGTAAAATGGGCAATGGTAGCATTAGGGAATCTTGCCATCAGCTGTCCTTACCTTGTGTGGTATTTTTTTTACTTGACCCCCCGGTCTTTCTGAAAACTGGAATGTGATGCTTTAATGAACTCACATACTGAGAGAGTAGTTTAGGGAAGTTACCTTTGTAAGTCATGTTATCTCTTCTTTCCCCCCAGTCATTGCTCCTCTCGATTTAAAGGTACAGTGTATTTTAAATGTACTATGCATGCTCACTCAGAGGGTAAGGAACTTATTGGAGTAGAGAGTTGGGGTTTTTCTAGCTATGAGGTGTAGCTTTCACATTATAAGGATATTTATAATGAGTTGATTCACCCTCAGGGCATCAGTTTGGCGACTTTGCTGACTCTTCCAGATGATGCTTATCCTCAAGGATGCACGTGGGAGGAGCTGAGAGGATTCTTTTATTCTTCATTAAGCACCCATTCGTGTTATCTTATGCAGTCATCTTCTTTCTGAGACTGCCTTATCTTACTGTAAACAGTGTCAGCCAAACTTAGGACAATCAATCATTAGAGTTTGTAATAATTTTTCGTTGAATATAGTAGTATTTTTCAGCACATCGCCATGCTGAATCTGAGTAGCGGGCCACAGAGCCTCCTCAGAATTTTTTTGTTTTCCTCAGAGTCATATGTTAATTCTTAAATACAATAAATGAACCACCTGGATCTCAGGACATGCACAGATCACACTTGACTAAATAATATTGTTATCCGAGTTCACAATTGTTTAGCTAGTGTTTGTAGAGATCTGCTTTTGAGGATCAGGAAGCCTATGTGTATTTGCAGATGGAGGCACTGTTGAAACATCAGTAGATCCCTTCCCATGCTTCCACTTTTCATGCAGTAGCCTATTGTGGTGCAATAACAGTGAATACTATACTACTATTGTTAAAAAAATGTATGTTTTACTCGGTGTTTTGCTCTTGTCCTGATGGAACGATGTTATCCAAGCAGAGAAAATCAAGTACTTAGTCTTTGCAGACTGTCAGTTTTATTTAATTACAGTCACTACCAGTGAACTCCTTGCTGTAAAAAAGTATGTCTGTATTGCCATTGTTCTTTGAACTGACCCAATTACATGGCCATGTTAAAGCTATTGCTGTCAGCAGAATCACAACTGTCCTGCATTTGTCTCCATGATAGGAGGAAAGAAAAAGGCACTACGCCTTGATCATGTGAACTGTAGAGCTTCTCTGCATTTTCTGCCACAGGTTATGTTCTCTAGTATACTTGTAACAAATTGCACCCCATTAGAAATTATTTCCATAATATGCAGCTTCCTGGAACATCACTAAAGTAAGCTGCCAGGCTGGCCTATTCACTCTGTAATGTTCTAAGACACACTGAACTGGAAATTCTTAGGGTGAGAGGAGGATTTAAGAGACCAGTATTGATGCCATCTTTGGTATTTTAGAAATCAAAAATATAAACAAGTCTCTTGTGAGTGAGCAGGAGGAAATAAGAAATCTCTTTTCTCTTATGATTTATTAATGTTTTTTTTGTTCCATGGAAGAGCCAGCTTGAGCCCATCACCTACAGATACACTTCAAAATGAAAAAGCAGAACACCTTTGAAGGTCCATCCTTGCCTGCCAGCACAGCTACCTCTCAGAACTCTGCTGTTAACCGCCTATCAGTTAAATGATTCTGTAGTACTCTGAAGCTCCCCATCCAGTTTCTTGGTAGTACTTTTTTCACTAATGCACAGCTGACATCACTCCAGGTGCTGCTGGTTTATTTCTCTTTAGCAGCACTGTCTGAGATGTAGGTGCTCTGCATTTTTTATAGTTCTTTGGTGTTCAATGCCTAAACACACAGACTGGAAGCTTGCAAGAACAAAAGAAGTGGCAACTAGCACCTGTGCTACTGTATGCCTCCTCTGTAAGGATGCTTAAGGATAATTGCTGAGCCAAGACCACATTCACCCATGCTGTTGCTTTACAGAGAGGATTTTCTTACAGTCAAGTAATTCCTGCCAAACTATCTCTATCTTCTTGAAAAAAAGCTATTAAGACATATTTGCTTACTTTTTTTTCAGTTCTCTGACATTCAGTAGGCATTAAGTAGAATAATAGAAAATGTTTGCAGGCAGTTTTCAAGACCCAAAGAAGAGTTTATGCAGATGCAGCTGTTGTAATGGAGATAATAGAATAGAAGTAATATATTAAACACTTTAAAGAGGAGACACACAGTAGCACAGGTGCTAGTTGCCACTTCTTTTTGTTCTTGCAGTGTAGACAGTATGATAGAATAAATGTAGATAATATAATGTTCTTTATATAGTATTTAAAAGGTCTGTAGGTAAATGGTGTTGCCTGTGTCTAGTGGGACCTGAGGTGTTTCTTCTAAAGTAGTGTTTGAGGCTGTCAAAAATCTTCGACATTCCATGGTTTGGTGAGTGGAAATTTGATAATGGATGCTGAGTTAAGGAATTCAGCAGGAGGATTCAGTGTATTAATGCTGTAAAACAACAGTTAAAGAGAAAATTTTACTCTAATGAAATCAGGGTGCCTCACTTTCTCAGCTGAATTTGATAACTGAGCAAAGCAACTTATTTTGTCTAGCTACATTTTAAAATATTCTGTTCTTTTTTTTTCTCTTTGAAAACCTCTGCTCCTGTAGTGCATTTGATTTGTTATTGGCTTATTTTCATTCGCAATTTTTGAGTGAATCCCATGAATCTTTCAATAGTAGTTGGTTACAGTCAAGTTAAAGCAACTTTTGAAATAGTTTCTCTAATTGACCTTTGGTAGTGACATTGAAATAGTGTTGTGCTGATTGACTTCGTGATCCCTTGAAAGAAACCGGATACTCTTGGTCATTGTTTTTCCAGACTCATTTTCAGTGAAATTAGTTGTAAAGGTTCTTTTGATTTCCAGGTGCCAGATGGAGCCTGTGGCATCTGAAGAGACAGATCTTATCTCTTCATGACGTATTGAAGGAATCTGTTTAAATGACAGAAGCTCCTTTGTGTGTGCTGTAATAGGTTTTGAGTGCCTTATAAATCCACGCTTTGCTGGCCTGTACTTCAATAATAAAGAAGTTCTCATAGGGGCATGTATAACCAAAATATTCAAATCTTCTGAGTATTACTTGAGTTCCTGGTTTGGAATTACACTGGATCCAAAACCTGTCAGTTAACAGCTTTTATGAAGGCTTCACAGTATGAGTGTGTGGGTGTGTGTTTGCATGTGTGGATTTGTACGTGTGTGAGTGTGCCTGCTGGCATAACCTGAAATCTTATGGAAATTGCTGTCATCTGTGAGCATATAGTGCCATGTACTCTGGTTCCTATTTCACAAAGATTGGAAATAGGTTTCCTTTTATGCTGCAAAATGCAGGAGCACTTCCAGAAACAGGACTTTACCCACTGGGCTATGAAGCCATGCCATGTCTTCTGATGCTTTCAGATATTGCGAGTCTTTTCCTCCCATGAAAGAGCTACATTTTACTTGAGGGAAAAATAACTCGTTTTAAACTTCTGATTCACCTTTCCAAGGTGATTTGAAATCACCTCTCCAAGGAACTATGAATAAGGACTGAAGATATTCTCATGCACATACAAGGTTCCTAAATCAACGCAGATATCAAAGGGCCAGAAAATTACTTAATTGGGAGAGATCAGGGCTGTGATCTGAGATGTTAGAACTGCCTGAATCTTTCTCCTAATGGCACGCTGGAAGGGGATGTTTAGCATAGTAATCATCTGAAAAACAAACGTTTCTTTATGATACTAACCTTTCAACTGCAGTGACATGTCAATGTCATGTCCTGAGTTCTGGCAGATGTAAGACCTCAGTTTTTCAGTTAATGATGGAACAACACCTGTGTGTTGGGGACAGGAGTCTGTTTTGCAATGGTGTGTATCTCCAAGACTGTATTGCTTGCTGCTTCTGACATTTGTTGCTTCTAGGAATGTTTCGTATTGCTACATAGTGCTTCATTAGTAAGCCTGAGAGGGGCCCCTAGAACAGCATATTTCTTCCCGTGTCCCTGTGAAATTAATGGGGAACCAGAATGTTTGTTTTCTGAAGACATCAGGAGTTAATAACAAAAATAGAAGCCATGCTGGACAGTGGTGCTCTCAGCATGGAAAGCTGAAGCCATGTCATTGCCCAGCAATCATCAGGCCGTGGATAAGTGTTGTAGGAGCAAAGGTATTAACAAACCTCTGCCAAGTTGGGGGGGGAAGCTTTTCCGTTGATATCTTGGCCAGGTTCCAGCATTAATACATGGATTTTCCTTTGTTTACTGACCAGGTTAAGAAATTCTCTTTTCCATCCTAAGCTGCCAAATAGCTGTTATATTTTCTGTCCCAGAAGAGTCTGCATTTTGTTCACCTGTACTATAGTTTCTGCTAAGGCAGAGAGAGCTCTAAATTATTCTAGTGAATCTCCAAACCTATTTTAGACTATGTATATATTAATGCCTTATAAAGTCGTTGAAACACAACACTCCAACAAATCTCATTTTGTTACTATGGTGAAGATGGATCTTCCAGAGCAGATGAGTTACACTGTCACACAACAATGATTCTGCAATGATTCTTTTTATGGCATTTAGTGTTTTGATTGCCTTGAAGACTTACAGATCTATTCTAATGAGTTTATCACCCTGATTCTTGTCTGGAGTAAAGCTAGCCTTGGTTGATACAGGCAGCAAGAGCGTTCTGCACTCTGGCATTGCAGTGTTTCTATTCTGTTCATCTGCAGCAGCAGCAGCAGATAGTAACAGGGAGGAGGTCATATTTTAGTCAGGAACAGCCATTATAAATTTGCTTAAAATCCAAGGTTTCTTTCTGGCTTAGGTAGCACATGGATATAGGTCCCTTTCTCCTCCCATTTCAGGGACAGTCAAACTGCTTTGCACATTTAAGTGTTTCACAGTATTTGCATTATAGGACACCTCTTCTTGTGAACTTGTTAACTAAATGGCAAAATTTAGTGCCATCACCCATTTCTTCAAATACAGAAGCAGAAGGAGAGATGTGAAGTAGTGAAAAATCTAAAACAATTTTCTGTACCCCGTTCCGTTTGATGTTCTTACCAGGGCAGCACACGAGTATCTTTGTTGAAGATCTGACCAGTGGACCTGCCTGCTGCTTTATTCACTCAAGAGTAGCACTATTAGAGACAGTCCCGCTTAAAAAGATCAAAGGACACCATTTTACTTAGAAAGCCACATAATCTTGAGAGTATTTTCCTTTCTTTTGCTCTCCCTGAAATAAAATCAGAAAGGAGGGCAATATCAGGAGGATGTAGGTACATGGTAGTCTAATTTATCCCTACTATTTTGCAGCTGTCTTCTTATTTGTGTGAGAAACAAAGTCCAGCAAAAACTGACATTGTTTCCATTAGCCCTTGAGACAAACACATCCTTGACTAACACACTGAGATAACATAAAGCATCTGCTTGGATCAGGATAGGTGTTTTTACAGCAAAGCTTCCAGCAGTAATTGAAGTTACCTTTTTGCAAATTTTTTACAGGAAAAGGAAAACACATGGGGAGGAGGGAGGAACGGTTTGGCTCAGGTGCTTTCTCCAAATTGTTCATTTCTGGTAGGACTCTTTTCTTGCTCCTTATTATGTAAAAAAAAATATCTTACTTTACCAGGTTGCTAAGGTTTTAAGCTGTGTTTGCCATAATATAGTGTCAATCCTTTTGCCAGTGGAGAAGGGAGTCTCTCTATTTCCTACATTTATATTTAAAAAAAAAAGAATAAATTTCACAACTGTAACCTTTAAAAGGATTTTCAAATGTGCAGCAAAATTTCTGTGCACAATTGCCAAAGGGCTTACCAGTTTTCCTTATGTAAAACAAGACTACAAACCACACAAATACAGAAGGTCAAAAATGTTCACGTGTCTGGCATCAGAGAAGATTTAACTGGCAAGTCATTTTCATTTCATGTTACAGGTAGGAATGTGAGCCAGTCAAGAACCACATGTAATATTACTGTCAAAAAGTCTAGATTGTGCTCTCTGGTTCCTCAGCATCAACCTCTGGAAACTTATAGTTTCTGACTGTTGTCTAGAGATAATGAATTGAGCAACGAAGTCAAACTGTATCATGATTTTTCTTCTTTTTGCTCTGTAACCTGTGCAACTGACTTACTTCACAGGAGATTGTGTTACATACTGAAGGAGGAAGGTTCAAGACTGTCATACATCAAATGAGACAGACTCTTTGCCTGTTGCATTCATCGCAGACCTTTAGTTACCTTCCTTTATCCCCACCTAATTTAGTTTTTTAAACTTTTAGTCTCTCTGTGTCTTATCTCACCATATTTTTGCATCATACAAAGAACAGGTTTTTTATCAGCAGGTTTTAAATTAGGACCTTCATGTCATTAAAATGTCTTATGTTTTAAATCAACAGACCATTAACTTACTGGTAATCACTGTACAAGGTGGTCAGCATACTTTTTCATATTATTGTGACCAGCCTTTTGAGCAGATAGCAGTTGTTCTTGGGGAGGGCCATGACATTGTCTGCTGTTGTCATGTATGTGCAATGTTAAAAGAAATAAAACAACAGATCAATGGCATTACTTACTTTGTTAGCACTGTGCTAAAAGTCTGTGTGGTGATGGATAGATTAGATCTGGATGCTCACTGGAAATGGAGCAAATCACCTGATAGCAAGTTAAGAATGTGTGAGGAATGAAGTCAGTAGCCTACAGAGAGCTGTGGTTATAAGGCTGTTTTCAAAAAGAAGGGGAAAATCCCTCCATTTTCTGATGGAAAAGAACTTGATAAATATTTCTGGCAAGTTGAGATGTGGAGGTTGCAGAGAGTCTTGGTTATGTGAAGAGTAGCCTTTTTTAGCAAGTACATGAAAGCAAAAAGGTCAAGGGAGTATGGGGAGGTTGGAGCACAGGGGCAATGTCGTGGATATTCCCTTATGCTGCTGTGGTGGTGTGTTGCCAGGGTGCAGCTTTTCTGAAGGAGGAGGCTGCCTGTTCGTTCAGCCCTGATAAGTACAGCACACACTCCAGAGCGGTATAGGTCCAGACATGTTGGCCGTGTTTGTTACTGGTTATACCATACCTATCTACTCCCCATTGAATTGTTTCCCAGACGTGCATATAACTCTGAGTTAAGGAGCTCCTACTGTGTGACTGGGACATTTGAAAGCTGCTTGCACATTCTTGGGATGTACTGGGGAGCTCTAGGGTTTTGAACACTAGACAAACTAAAAGGTCCTTCTGTTACTTTCTTCTCCTACAGCAGCACTGAGGCTCAGCCTACAGACAAATCAGACCTGCCAGTTCACTCATCCAGAAACACTTTTTTCAGCAAGTAACAGCTGGGTTAACATTTCAGTCATCTTTGTATTTCTTTGCTATTTAATAACCATAACTCAGCAATCTCATTTGGTGGGTTTACATTCTGTCTCTTTACAGTACCACTTTGCAGATAGTAAGGAAGTCACCTTTCTTCTTGCAAATTTTTTTTCACTGTTAAAAAAAATCCAGACTTTAAATAAATACTTTGTTGGATTTTCTGTGTGTTTTGTTTTGGTTTGTTGTTTGGTTTTTGGGTTTGGGGTTTTTTTGTGTGTTTTTTTGTTTGTTTGTTTGATTGTTTGTTTGGTTGGTTTTGGTTTTTTCTTTCTCTTATTCTCTGTTTTTAATTACAGAGTTCCAGGGAAGGAATTATTAAACCTGGACTCCATATTAAATGAATGCTTGGAGGGGACAAGAAAAAGCACAGAGAACAGACTTCATAACAAGTCAAGGATCTGAATCTAAGCTGGTCCATTCCCAAGAGACACTTGTAGTGATTACTTTCTGTGGTTGATTTATTTATAACTATAGCAGTTGCAGTGGGATCAAAACATTAGGCCAAATTCTGACCTCAGGATGTAAACCTAGCATAATTTAATTCTGATTTTTAATATTTTGATGGCATCACTTTGGATTCATTCTGTTGTAACTGAGATCAGAATCTATTCTGTTGTATCAGATATTTTTTTCCTTCAAGACTGCATTTCTACCATTCCTTTGTCTTCATTTTGAACACAAAAAGCAACAGAATGTATCTTTAAAATAGTGCTGCAGCTACCTCCATATGCTCATCTGTACCTTGAGGCTGACCAGATTTTGAGCCTTCTGTACTCCAGGCTCTGACTGTTTGGCAGGCTCTCCAAGGCTGAGGGAGTCCAGCTCACTGCACAGCTACCGATTGCTTTCAGTGGTACCAGCAGGCACTTTTAAACTGTTTAGTTCCACAATGACAAATGAAACTATACAGCCAGTCTGAAGACTTAATGCAGGTGAGAAGCATTGGGAACACTGAAAGCTTATTATGCACCATAGGCTGTTCTGCATCAGCTATTTTATTCCTGTGTTAGTTATATTTCCTCAAACTGACCACCTAACACATCTAAAAAGCTGAGAGATGGAAGTCCTCACTCATACCAGAAACAGTGCTCTACAGCCTTTGCACTGCCTGTAACTGTTAAGTGGGAACATGGGCTGCAGAGAAGTTAAAGGATTTGTCAGCTTGATTTATTCAGCTAGTTTCATTCAGTTAATACAGAAGTATGAGTTTCTTCATCACAGTAACATTCTTCAGTCACAGCATATGTCAGCTTGTGGAAGAAAAAACTAATTATTCTCCATTTTGAGACATGCCTGTTCTCAACCAGAAAATAGAGTGCCGTCAAGAATTCAGTTCAGTGAACCAGCCTGCAGAGACAAGTGCCAGCTATTCTTCTTCCCCCTTTTTAAGACTTAACATTTTCTTAGGTATATTTTTAAAATTCTTGTTCGAGTAGCTTTCACAAAAGTGTAAAGCAGGCTGCTGCTGGAGTCATTCCTGAATTTAGCCATGCTCTGATGGCTGAACTGTCATTCCCCTGGTTAATAAGCAACTAAATGGGGCTTTTGTTGTGGTTTTTGACAGGCTGTATTTATTTTGCCTTTGATTAACAGCAATAATTTGTCATAATCCAGGTGTTTGCTAATTGCAGGGAGTTTCAATTCAAATATTGCCAAGAATGCTGTATGTATCATTTCTGTGGTTTAGCAGTGTCTCAGTTTTTTAGACAATGGCTGTATCTTTTAGATTTTCTCCTCTGTGACCTTCAATATTAGTTCTAGCATTGAGATGAATGGAGTTGACAGCCAAAAGCAAACAAAGCAATTATGTTTTTCTCCAGAAATATTTCTCCAGTCCCTAGTTTGTTCATCAGAAGTAAGACAGGCTGAACTGTGCTTCAAAAGCTACTTAAAATTATATGAAAAAAATTTGTCTCTGATCAACCCAGTATAGGCTAAAAAAAAGCCAAGGCACTTTCCTACATTATCTGCACCTCAGCAATGGCAAATGCAGAGGCAGTTGAGGGTTGAGGGGGGCACTTCATGCGGTTGTGCTTCCCCACTCACATGCAAATAGACACAGCAGTGTTGACAGCACAACCGTACCTCCTTGGCCAGGGAGTCCAAAAGAAAGTGAATGTATGTCTTGATGGGACTCAGACTGATTACAGCCACAGATGATAATTTATGTAATCTGTAATTGGAAATCTGTTTTCAGTATGGAAATTCTCACTGTATGTCCTCACATCCTCCTCAGTAAAACTGAGCAATTCATCCATAAATTCACCATTCTTATGAGTGCTTAGCAGTTCATAACAGGAGACTAAAATTTGAAAATGAGAAAGCTTGCAACAGTGTTAATGTAATATCTTCATCTTCTTTCTGCAAACAATAAATTATTTTCCTGTTGAGAGCACAAACTGGGCTTTTGGGGAGTATGGGACTGGTTAGTGATGAGGTTTTTTGGTTGTTTTTGTTTGTTTGTTTTTAAGCAGTAACTACAGTTATGTAGTAGAAATCTGACTAAAATATGAACTAAAAAATCGGACACTCAGGACAGTGTCTTCTCAGCAAGTTTGCTGACTACACAAAACTGGGAGGATTGGCAGATACACCTGAAGGCTGTGTGGCCATCCAGTGAGACTTGGACAGACTGGAGAGC